>PVJX010003100.1:0-114612 GCA_004027295.1 Dolichotis patagonum
TTCAGATTAAGTTGATAGGAAAATTAGGGGTGATTACCGTAATATGTCCTCTTATTTTTGGGATAGCTGACCATGTCCTCAAGTCTAGCGTAAGTAGACAAACTGGAACAGCACATAATCCATCCAAGCAGAGTGGTGAGAATAATGTAAATTCTAAATCTTGTTACCCCATTAACAGTATCCTCTGCCTCCCTTTTTTTAGACAATTCCTCCCCTTTCACTCCCATGGGGTGCACTGCTTGTTTTGGGTCCCACTGGGGATTTAGCTCAGTGGCATAAGTGCCTGCCTGGCAAGTGCAAGGTCGTGAGTTCGATCCCCAGTACCGCAAAACAAAAAACAAACAAAAAAAAAAGCATATATGAATTTTTAAGAGAAATATTTGATTGTTTTGTAATGAAACTTACCAGGATTGCCTTTTCAGGTTTTTATGTCACACTTGAAAAAAATTTTCCCTTAGTGAGACAACTTCCAAATTCTCTTCCATTACTATTATAATTTCCTATTTACACTTAACCCTGAATACCTTTTTAAAATTTATTTTAATGTAACAAGAAAGATAAAAATCAAATGAAGTATTTTCCCACATAAATATTCAAATATCCACAAATCATTTATTTAAACACCCATATTTTTACTCTGACTTAGAGTGACAGCTTTTTCACATACTGATCCCATATATCCCTGAATTAATTTCAGGGTTCTCTATGCAGTTCAATTCAGTTGCTATTTGCTTGTTTATAGTCTCATATTATAATATTTTGATTACTACAGACTTATTTATGCTAATATAGCTGATATCCTTCAATTACTTTCTCACTTCAGATTTTTGTGGCCAATTCTTTTAGTTACTTTAGTGGTGAACTTGAAAATCAGCTTAATTCTAAAAGTGTCCCAGTAGTACTTGAGTAGGGCTCATGATAAACTTGCAGTTTGATTGTGAGAGGATGGACTTCCTTAGGATTCTGAGTCTTGCCAGTCATGGATGTGATAGGATAGAGTGATGCCTCAGTTCACAAACTTAATTCTTTCCACAATTCTGGTTGCAAACTGAATTGGACAAAAACCAAATTAAATTCAATGATTAGGTTCAATACTGACCTTATGGAGAAATTTGATTCAGTTCTCCTCTCATCTGGATCACAACTAGAATTGTAGAAAGAATTAAGTTCGTGAACCAATGAACTGATTTTTCCTTTGTGTCTCTCAGTGTTTTCAAGGTTTCTTTACAGAGACTTTGCACAATTCTTTTTCCCTAAGAATTTTACCTTTGGGTGCCACATTTTTCACCATTGTATTTTTTAAATGCTGGATATAAATCTATCAATGCTGTTTAGAGACAAGAAAGGGACTTGTATGTCTCTTTCTTTTTGCAGCATTGTGAGTTGAACCCAGACCCTTTACAGTGAGATACATTCCCAACACTTTTTTTTTTATTCTGAGGCAGAGCATCTCTCAGACTGGGCTCAAATGCGAGATCTTTCTGCCTCAGCCTTCTACAGTTCTGGGATTATAGGCAGTACCACCACACAAAACTGTTGTTTAAATTATTAATTGAAAAAGAATAATTGTAAATATTTATGGCATACAATGTGGTATTTCAATACATGTACATAATATGTAAAGATCACATCAATATAATTGAAATATCTATCATCTCAAGCACTTGTCTTTCTTTATATTGGGAACATTAAAAATTCTATCTACTAGCTATTTTGAAATTTATAATTAGTTGTTGCCAACCATGTTATCCTAATTACTAAGGAACCTTATGAGTTACGTCTCCTGTCCAACTATACCACTGTACTGGTTAACATCCTTTGTACATTCTCCTACCCCATTCTTACGATAATCACTTGTCTGTACTTTATGCTATGAGAGAAATCTTTTAGCATTGATATATGAATGCAAACATACAATATTTCACTCATCAAGCATGGCAGTTATCAAAACACGAAATGTAGCAATGCCAGTAAGGATAAGGAGAAAGAGCAACTCACACATACTATTGATGGTGTTATGGTTTGTGTTTAGATGTCCTCCCATGATGGAGGAAAGGGGAAAGGAAGAAAGAGGAAAAGAAAAAAAGTTTATTTATGCACAAGATAGCTAGACCATCTCTATTAGTTCATTGAAAAGAAAGGTTTGTGCTAATATTGTTTAGCCAAGATATGCCTATGTCTTGTACTCTGAATGACTACTATGAAGACAACAATATGCAATATATTAATCACTGTAACTCTCTTACTAACCTGTTTTGAAACTTAGTTTTATTTTTTTTTGTCTTTAAAATAATGAAAAAAAAATAGTTGTCCCTACAAAGCCTACTGATGTCATAGGTGTGATTTTTTCAGAGGTGGCTGACTTTAGATTATGTGATACTGGGATTGATTCATAGTGCAATGCTTGGTTCAAGAGCACTAGGATTAAGGATATGAGTGTTACCTGCTCTATGTAGCATGTGTAAGTTATAAGGAATAAAATGAGCTGTGTTTGTCCATTGTTGTTTTGCTACCTTCTGCCTGCCATGAACTGTTTCTCTTCTATGATGCCTGTCACACCATCATCTGTTGAAGCAAGCCAAATAGGGACTGAAACTTCCACAAACTGTAAGCTAAATAAAGCTTTCCTTCCCTAACTTGTGGGTGTTGGATATTTTGTCTCAGCAATGAGAAAAGTAACTAAGACAGAATTTGGTTTTCAGAGAGTCATAGCTATGACTGGTTTAGGAGTCTTTGTAGCTTGCTTGTGGGAAGGGGAAGAGTTAGGAAAGGTTTGGTGAAAAAAGCTGGAAAAGTAGAGCTGGAAAACATGAAGCTGTACTTGATGGGAGATTCAGGTCTGAGTTCACAAGACCAAAAGGCTCATAGAAATACTACTGGTAAAGACCAGGCTCAGGAGATTTCTGCTGGGAAGCAGGACTCTAACTGTTGAACTTCTGACTACATGTGTTTTGCCTTGGAAGAAAGTTAGTCTATACTTTGATCCTGTCCAGAGGCTCCCTGAGACTGAAATTAAGGGAGATGGAATAACTAATATTGCTGAAGAAATTTCAAGGCAATATAATGCTGAGGCAGTGTTATGGCTGTTTTTGAGGCTTTTAGTCAACTTACACTGAAAATCAAGAGAAGAGTCCATGAGAATGATTTAAATGTTTTGAGTTTGGTCAGCAAGGAAGCGTCTATAAATTTGCAGTCTACAAAGATGGAACAGAGAAATCACTCGCCAAAAAGACTTTGCATTGAGAAGTGAGCCCCAGAGCAGCATGACTCAGAATGGCAGTAGCCGGGGCCGGGGATTTAGCTTAGTGGTTTAAGCGCCTGCCTGGCAAGCGCGAGGTTGTGAGTTCAATCCCCGGTACCAAAAAAACAAAAACAAAAACAAAAACAAAAAATAAATAAATAAATAGTTAAAAAAAAAAAAAGAATGGCAGTAGCCTAGGAAAAGTGTTTCTAGGGATTTGGTTCATAGACAGTTTACCCCTACAGCCAAGAGAAAAGTAAGCCTGGGTACTGCTCCATCTAGCAGCAGACCTTGACATCTTACACTTGGCACTGGTTTTAGGTGCATGCAAAATGCAAGAATTGTGGGGCCAGGAAGGCTTCCACCCAGATTTCAGAAGAAGATCGAAGAGGCCAGGCAATGTGCCCCTGAGAGGGCAGTGTGTGACTCTGTAAGGGTGAAGCTGAAGGTGTAGTGGAGGCCCCAGAAGTTTGGAGATGCCAAAGCATGCATTAAGGAAAACTACAAGGACAGAGCAGGACAGGCCCCAGAGAAAAACCATAGTAGCTACAATCACCAGCAGTGCTGTAGGGGCAGAGTCACCCAAGCCATTGGAATTCACAAATTGCCACAGATTTCCATGGAGGCTAGAAGGGGAACTGTGAGATTTAATGTTTACTCTGCTGGATTTTGAACTTGTTGTGTTCCCATTCCTTGCTATCCCCCTGTTTCTAAGTTTTAGAATGGAAATGCCTATCTTGAGCCATTGCAGGTTGGAAGATCTTAACTTTCTTTTAATTCATACAAGGGCTTGTTGCTAAGAATTTGCTTTAAGTCTCAGCGGAGACTTTGAAGTTAGACTTTTCAGCAGTGCTGAAAATGTTAGAACTTGGGCAACTCTTAGAAATGGACCCAATATCTTTTGCATGAAAGTATGTACATGAGTCTTTAGGGGACCAGGAGGGGAATGTTACAGCTTGTGTCTAGATTTCTCTGCAAAGCCTCATGCAGTCATAGATGGGGCTTTTTCAGAGGTGGCTGGCTTTAAACTGTGTGATGCTGGGATTGATTCATGGTGCAATGCTAGGCTCAAGGGCACTAGGATTAAAAGTCTGAGTGTTACCAACCCTGAGTAGCCTGGATAAAATATAAAGGATAGAACGAGTTGTGCTATGGTCATCCCTTATTGCTTTGATACATTCTGCCTTCCATGAACTGCTTTTTTCTCTGATTCTTGTCTTCCATGTCACCCTCCCTTGGAGCCAGATAATTCTGGGCTGAAACCTGTACAAAGGATGAGCAAAATACTTTTTTCCTGATTTAACTTAAGGTATTAGATATTTTGTTTCTAAAACAAGAAAAAGTAACTGGGAAAGATGGGAATGTAAACATATATTCATATTGAAAATAGTCTGGTGGTTCCTTAAAACTCTACAATTAAAATTGCCATATGACCCAGTGATCCCACTACTGTGTATATATGGAAACAAACAAACAAAAACCAGAGGATCAATATGTCAAACAGAAAACAGCTTTTAAAACAGAAACATAGAGTGCTTCTGTAGTTCACTGCATGGTAAGAGTAGAAAGATTTAACTGAAATGGTGAGATTATTTTATTAGTGAGAAAACTGACCATGCATAAAATAAAGAGCTGAGATAGATCCCCAGAGTCACAGTGAATTAAGATAGGTACTCCACATAGTAACAGAACTAGTAGGAACCTAAAAGTTAATATTTATCAAAAAGTGAAAGAGGATTATATAAAAACCCACAGAAGAGGATAAAACTTACACAAATAGATGAAACATTTACATTTTGATAAGCCACAGCTTCTGCAGAAATGAAGGTGAGCAGTTCTTAAATTAAAAGTGTATGAGTCTGGACAATACCATATGGTAGGTCTCCTACTCTGCTCATTAAACTAAGAAATTACAACAAAAAACAAAACCCCTAATACTACTCATCTAGCTCAATGTAGTGATTGTTCTTATGTAAATTTATACCCGATGCCCAGGAATGGACTAGCCCTTGGATAAGACAAGAAAATAAAGAGAAATTAGACAGAGGTCTTTCATTCTGCCATCCTTACAGGTTTCACCAAATCCATTAAAAAGAGTTGAAAGCTACATTCAGAATAATACTCTGTGATAACAGTAGGATAACTATCTTTATGATAATTGAGTTACTTGCATATGATCTCATCCCATAGTATAGAACCCTCAGTCATATCCAGTCATATTTATGAACTTCTGCATAAAAGAAACTTGTTTGTCTGCAAGAATAAAGAAAACACAAACTCATCTGAATTCCCACTGGCAAGTAACTTGAGAACACTGGCTTCTGCAGTGATTAGTTAAGTAGTAAACCACACCCATAAACAGATTGCCTTTGTACAGTGTTATTGGCCAGAACATGTCCCTTCCTATATCTGACAAGCATTAAATATTTATCAAATGGAGTATAAGTAGAACTAAGAGGAAGACTGACTTGTATATTGGTCTTAGTAAATTTTCTAGATTCATCTATTTCTAAGTAATTTATCCAAGGATGCATTTATTTTTCATATAGCCAATACTATTATCTATAGTATCTATAGATATTAACAGTTTCACCCTGTTTTCCAAACCTAGTGCCTTTAATATTTTTGTGTCATCTTATTATCTCTAATGCAATGTTATCCAGAGTAGTAATGGGAAACAACCTTATCTACTACCTAGTTTTAAGAGAGTAGTTTTATCCTAACATCTCCTCAGCAAATGCTTTGAAAGCTTTTAAAAGACGACATTTATAATTTTCTATATAGAAACTTCACCAGAAGAAATAATCAGAAAAAAAAGAACAAATTCTACAAAAGGTTTTAGGAGACAATTCCTTTTTAAAGTCCAAAGTATTACTGTATTCTATGCCATAAGAAATAAAGTAACTTTGTTGTTCAAATATTCATGAGTCTGCTACTACAAAAAAATTTGAAATAACAATAAGAGCTCTTGTCTCTTCTGGGAGAAATAATTTATTAAACAGTTGCATTTTTTTATTTGTTCACCTAAATTTATAAGTATAGTCATGAGGCTTTATTTAGAGGCCAAATAGTGTAAGCTTCCTATCTGTGCAGGTGCTCAACTTCCAGACAGACTATAAATTCCAAAATGTCAGTCCATGCATGAGCTGCATCATCTCACCTAGGGAATTCTTAAAAACCTGCACTACAGGACACCACCCACAAAACTTCAAGTTGAAATCTTCAGGCTGGAACCAGAAACCTATTTTGTGATTCCCAAGTGTTTTGGCTAAGCATACAATTTGAGAACCACTAAGTTCAATATTACATTTTTTATTCACTTACATTTACAATAAGAGGACTGGTCTACATTCTACTTACTGAGTCTTAAATTCTAAGACTTGTGATTTTTAGAAAATCATTGAATAATTAACACATTAATGTATAGTATATAACTAACATCTAATCCAAGAAAAAGAGCAATCCCAGAAACACAGAAGTCACTTTGTACTTCTCGAACATAATTCTTTCCTCCTAAAGAAGTCCTAATTTGTGAGTATCATTTCCTCGTTTTTTCTTTACCACCTGTGAATCTCTGTAAAAAACAAAGTTTTTAAATCCATAAGCAAAAAACATTTTAATTTGTATAAACTGACTTATATTACATGGTTTATTCTTTTTTTTCTCCAGTTATGCTTATAAGTTTCACCCACATAACTGTGCAGTTGTAGTTTAGTTTTTGGCACTGTATAATATTCCATTGTCTGTGTATGTATTTATTCAGCTATTATATTATCAATAGACATTTATATTTCTTCCAAGTTCTACCTATTATAAGATTACTATTAATATTATTGGTGAAGGCATGCATATGTTTCCATTGAATACAGATACAGCCTCACACATACACTCAATTCTTACTTGACACTAAACTACAGCTTGCGTGTATCAGAACTGTGTCCTCCCCTTTGCATATTTAGTGGTAACTTACGATTATTACATCGGCAGTCACAGAATTTTGCACTGTGAGTGAGTGTTTCCAACACTCACAAGTTTCAGTTAACACAGTATTGTTGTAAACTTGGCCTATGACCTTGGATGTATGTGTATATATGTGTATAGAATCGTTAGATGATAGTCCATGGCCTCTATTTTATTAAATGGTGCAAAGCTGTTTTCCACAGCGGCCATACTAATCTAGTTTTCTATGAACGATGTGCTAGAGTGGCTATTTCTTCTCATCTTTCTCATACTTGGTGTTTTCCTTATTGACAGTGAAGGTGAGGACACCATCACTCTGTCACATGTTCATATTGACTGCATGGATGTCTCAGTGAAATAGCAACACAGGCATTTTTCTATTTCCCTGCTGGGTTGTTTTTCTTTCCCTCATTTATTTATAGAATATATATATATATATATATATATATATATATATATATATATATATTCTGGTACATTCCTTGCTGATGTGCTAAAAATATACTCTTCAAGTTTATGATATTATATGAGGAACAGAAATCCTCAATTTTATATGCAGTTACACTTATCAATACTTCTTTGTGGTTACGCCTTTTGTGACTGCTTAAGAAAGAATCTACACTAAACTCAAATGATTTCCAATAACTAACGTTTTCACCTTTAACACTTACACTTTAATTCAGCTTGAGCTGTTTTTTTTTTGCCTACAGTAAATTTTTTCATTATAATAATTAGCTCAATTAGCTTTCACAAAATTTTGAACATAACTGAAATACAAGAAGAAGAGTTGCCTCAGTTTTGTGTGGAAGTGACAATCAGCCTCATGCAGATTTCTCAAGATCTACTCTGAGAGATGGATGCTTACTAAGGAGATCAGGTAGAATTCTCTGGGGACTGAGCCACCCAGCCAATTCAGCTGGGTTACTAATTTTCTTGACCTTCAGTGACAATGAGTTGTAAATCTGCATGAAGAGATCCACCTCAAAGGGCTCAAAGACTAAATGAGATAACACAGCTGGATTATTTAGCTTTATTCCTGGTAAGTTTATATGCAGAGTGAGTGTCACTACTACTATATCTCATAAAACAGGACATCCATTGTGAGTGGTACAACTGTCGTTCAAAAAGGAAGGCAACCTTCCCAGCCTGGCTTGAAACATCAGTAAGAGTGGTATCTTCCCTGGGACCACATGACAAGGGGCTTGAGTTTGTAGCGTCATCAATGCCACAGAGAAATTCTTTTGTAATGGAAATTGCTGAAGCAATGGGTAAAATACAGAGACAGCCTCAAAGAGGTCATGCACTCTGGTTCAGAGTCAGTGTTAGGGGTGTGCAGTTTTACATTCTGCGTTCTCTCAAATTCCTAGGATTCCATGCTGCAGGGACTACATTCTGTCCCATAAATGGACATGGAGAAGAAAGCCTTGATCACTTCGTATCTCCATGTAACTATTAGTCTTTAGTCCTTGCCTCTTATTGCCACTGTCTGTCTGGCACATGTCTGCTAAATCTGGCCTGCTCATCTGACCCACAAATAAATGAACACCCCAAAATTTTTCTCACCCTGGTTCAAAGAACTAAATCATTATTTCACTCTTAAAAGCCCAACTTGACCTTTCCTGAGATCAAGCAACAAGCTCTCTTAAATAAATGCTAACATTAGGGATAGAGGTGTCCATCCTTCTGTCTTTAAGGAATATCATGCAAGACTTTGTGTGTGTGCATGCTTAATAAAGTCCTCTCTGCTAAAATTGTGACTTGCATTTTCTCCAAAGGAGGTAGAAATTTTATGTACAAGGCCAATCTTTGAAAGTTTTAAGCCCAAATGTTCTTAATGAGAAACTACAACTCTTCTGAATGCTCCCACAGTTTTAAAATTTTATTTTATGCTTTATTTTTATTTATTTTATTTTATTTATTATTTATAGAACTTAGTGGCTTTCAAATTCTTGGTAGCAAGCTAACAGCATGTCTGGCTGTTATCTCATTAGCAGAGCACTTGCTTAGCACATGCAAGTCCCAGGGTTTGATTCCTAGCACTAAAAGAAAAAAAGTAGTATGCTCTCACTCCTGCCTGGTCCCACGAAAAAAACACTAACCACATCAGCTTCCTACCTACACTTCCATTGCCCAAGCAACTTTTTCATATTTCACAGGCATCTTGGGAAGCAGGTTTCCAGGAATGGTGGGCCAGATGAAGAAATCAGCTGGGAACTACATGCCTCATTGACAAGAGAGAAGGGTGGGGAAATCCTCCCAACTGCAATGTTAGCTCATGCCTGTTGTGGTCACCAAGGACTGTCATCGCTAAAGTTTCAACTGGCTGGTGAGGAAGTGGGATGTTTCTCAGCTTTCACACTTGTGCAACACGATTTCAGAAAAAAGGCAGTGGGGAAAGGCTCTATGTGTGTACGTGTTTGTTCAGCACAGAAATAAAAGATTATCCAGAAGGATGCATGTGCATGGTGCAAAAGGAAGTGGGTGAAATGTCACAGCACGCTGCTTAATGTGATCCAGGTCTTGTCCTATTTTGCTTTCCTTCAGTGTCCAATAGTTACAGCCCAGATTGCAGCCAGGAGCTGCAGAATGATGCCAGGGTGGAGTAAGGGAGATTGGGATGAGGATGCCCTGTGGGTGCCTTCAGAGGCAGCAAAGCTTAGGAAGGAAAACTGCCCAGGTTTGCCACTCCTGATGTGGGGAATGAGGAGTCATTGGAAGTGGAGGCTGATGGAACTGTGCCTTTCTGTGTACTTCCACTTGACATGTGCACACAAGTGCAGACAGACACATGGCAGAAAGGAGAGATGACAAAGTCCCACTGACTTCTGTTTATTCAAAACAGAAGACAAAGTTGCATCCGTGGTCATGTAGGAATCCTCTGGGTTACAGTTATCCGTTGCAGCCCTCTATGTGTGCTGGAAGGATGTGCGGTGGAGTGATGACCAGTCTGGACACCTCTGAGCTTTGGGGCACAAGACAAGCACAGACATTGTGAAACAATGAGCACATGAGCCCATGTGGGAAAGAACTTAATCCTTGGGAATCCAGCTCCCTACCTCCTCGTGTAACTCTCTTCACCCCATCCCTCTTGCTTATTTCTCTCCCCAGAAGCTTAGCGAGCATCCCACTTCAATAAATTAAGATGTTTGCCATATGCCTTTTTCATATTCTTCTCCAGAAAGTTCAACAAAGGTGAACAAAAAGGGAAAAGGGATGAAGTTTTGCAAATTCCATTGGTAAGAGACCCTGACTCCTCTAAGTTTAATCCTTGGAGCACAGCTTCAGAGTTTCCTGGTACATTGTTGGAAATGCAGCATTTCAGACTTCGTCTCTACCTTGCAAATCAGAATCTGCTTTTTTAAACTGACAAATAATATTTGGAGATATTTATAGAGTACAGTATAATAATTCATTACATGCTTAGTATTACCATTTCCTCAGACAGAATCATTTCTATGTGTTAGGAGCCACTGGGATTTTGGAGTTATTTTGGGATATATAATACATCCTGGCAGATTGTACTCACCCTACTTTTCTATAGAAACATGGGAATGAAGTCTCCTGTCAAAATATTTCATTACTGATTATCTAACCTTTATTTTTTTTATTTTAAAGAGAGAAATGAAAATAAAACAGAGTTTCAAAACAGGCTATAATTAATACACTGCATATTATTATCTTCATCATATTTAGAGTACAAGATATAGGCAAGAAGTATTGTCCAAACAATATTAGTTCAAACCTTTCTTTTCAATGAGCTAAGAGAAACTAGCTGTATAACTATCTCAACTATCTTGTGTATATATACATATTTTTCCTTTTCTCTCCTCTATGAAACTAGCTGTATAACTAACTTAACTATCTTGTATATACATATATATATATATATATATATATATATATACATATTTTTTCCTTTTCTTTCCTCTATCTTATCCTCTGGTGACCACTATTGTACTCTTTACTTCTCTAAAATCAAATTCTTTTTAACTTGCATAAATGTGCAAGCATATGAAATAATTTGTTCTGTGCCTGGTTTATTTCACCTAACATAATATGCTTTTTAGTTTTTTTTACATCATGTCTTTACCACAGTTGCTAAAAACTAGTGAACATGAAGCTACATGTGTAAGTTCAGAGGCACTAATGGTTGGTTATAGGAAGCATGGCGAAAGAGAGAAAGATCAGTTAAACATGTGTTTGTCCCTGACTGCTTATGTTAGTCAGCTTTACATTTCTATGACTAAATACCTGAGCTAATCAACTTAACAGAGGGATGGGTTTATTTTGGCTCAGGGTTTCAGCAGCCCCAATCCATTACTGTTTGTTCCTGTTGCTTTGGGCCTGAGGAGGCACCATACATCATGGCAGGAGGAGGGCTGTTTTCCTGGCAGCCAGAAAGCAGAGAGGGAAGTGATGAGACCAGAATTGTAAAATCCCCCTCAAGGGCTTTCCCACAATGGTCTAACTTCCACTAGGCCAGTCTCCTACACGTTTTGCTACCTCCCAACAGTCTTATGAGTTGAGAACCAACTTTCAACACACAGGCTCTGGGAGACATTTAAGACCCAAACTATAACACTACGCAAAGTGAATTTCTCAGACAGCACTTGGGTGTTGTTAAAATACAAACTCTCCTGTCCCAGGCCCACTCATGATCAGAATTTGCATGGCAACAGGTCCTCTCAGGGGAATATGCATGCTTGTTGCACTTTGAGAAGGGCCAGTCTCAAAACCAATAAGGTTACATGGCTTACCTAATTTTACTGTTGCTTATTTTCTTCATTTCAATACCACCTCTCTTAGAAAGTAACATCCATCAAGATGCATTCATGCTACTTACATAGTCTGAATTTATTGTTTCTCCTTCTCTAGTCCAGGTCTTATAACTGATGAGAAGAAAAGAGTGGAGAAAATGTTGAATAGTCAACCAGAAAACTGCTGTCACCCACTTGCTGTAGGTACATAAAATGCCATCCTAACCTGGAGTATAATGCCAGTGCTTTTACAGGGCCTGGGAAGAAAGCTAAGAGTTCTGCAGGGAAAGGGGGAGATGATCACCTCTGCTGTGTCCTTTCTTACTTAGCAAAACTACGAAATCACCTGTGGTATAAAAGCGGGATCTTTACAGTAAATGGAAATGGTGTTACCATTTCTATTTCACAAAATCTCCAAGTGGTCAACTTTCCACCTTATTGATATTATTCTATTCTGAACCTGAATCATCTCACATGTCAAGCATATATTTATGACAGTCAAATTCCTTCCTACTTTCTTTCAGTGGGAAATTCTATTAGAGACTTATATATCTCTGTATACTCACTATAGCTGATTGCAATGCTCTGTAGAGATTGGTGAGACACTTGCATGCTCCAAGCTATGCTAATACCCAATGATACAAAACAGGACTCACAAGGTTTCTGATGTTCTCTTTCATGGCCAACCACTGAGCACAGAGTAGGGAAATTCTCTATCAACTAAATGTACTGTGACTCTAAAGCAGAAGCCTCAGTAGGTGAAATAAGACTCACACATATTCTGACAACTCCCCTTACAGGATTGGTAACCTTTGGAATCTCAATGCTAGGGAAAGGAGCAGTGTGAGAAGTTTATTTGCAAAAACAAAAAGAGGAAGTGATTTCCCACTAGCTTGTATTTATTAGAATGTAGAAACACTATAAATATTATAAAAGTGCTGACCCTCCAAAGCTCCACAGGCCAGAGTGGAAAAAATGGGATTTCTCTAAATTTCTTCATGTTTGCAACAGGTGTGCTGGTGAGCTTGCTGATATGAGGTATCCCCAGAATCGGAAAAGAACAACCAAAGGACCCAATTTGGAAAACCATGTGAGAACCCATGGCTCATTCACAGAAGACATCTCTAAAGACTTCCTGTAACAACTGGATGAAACTTTGAAATGGAACCAAAGAGGTTGTATTGTGCACACCAGAGGAAACTGAACTGGGAATTAATGTGAATGTATTTGCAAACAACTGCTAATGAGTCTAGGGAAACTGGTTTGAAACAGTTCAATGTAACCTGCTCCTGCAACTGAGTTCACCCACAAAATGCATAGGTAAAAGGTAGTGCAATCCCTTTGAAAAATATCTTTCTTGAATGCAACATCTTCCTTGGACATGAAGGACAGTGGGCTTTTGTCATCACTCTTTGTACAAGGAAAACTGAAGAGAGATGTCAAGTGATTCACACCACCCAAGCCACCTTGTAACTTTTGGGCTTATTTATCTTATTCACCTATTTATTTTAGGCAAAATAAATTCTGCTGAAAGTATCTCATACTTGATTACATAAAAGCAGTTTTGCCTTTTTATTTTATCTCATTTTAAGTTGTCCTCAAGTATCAGACACTGTAACTCTGCTTGAGTTAAAAGGGGAAAATAATGTTAATGGTAATTACAATCGGGGACTGAAGCAAGCAAAAGTAAGATCAATCCAATGGAGGGGAGACATTTTCTGAATCCACCATCGCTGGCTTGATAGTTCCTGAAACTACCCTGCGTGTTTTCATGAAATAAGAAATGTCTTCACAGAAATCAGATTATCTGAAAGTGTGTATCAGGAAGCTTGGCCAGTTCACTTGAACACTTCTCCAACCAAGATCCTGTTGCTTTATTCATCATGACTTTTCATTAAAGCAAAATTCCCATTTTTAAATCTTTCTCAGAGTACAATAATCTGAGTCCTTGAGCTAACTGAATCCAAATAAATCTCTGGATGTAGAATCCTAATCAACCCTTAACTGAGAAATAAAGAATTTCCCAGAAAGAAATTTGCTTTAAATGAGCCATTGGAAGAACTGAAATGATGCAAAGAGCTACAGATGTCTTGAATCCAAGGAGTCTTGGGAACCTGCCTGAACAAAGCACCAGTATATTCCTAAAATACAAGGTGAAGATATTCTGAATTTTTCCTTTCCAGGCTGAAGTACTGAGAAGATAGATTCATGGAAAAGAGATGTAGAAATATCAAAGTGGTCTTGATAATAAGCTCATGTGACATCATGTTATTATTGCAAAAAAAATAATGCAGCTTAATTATGCACCAAGAACGGGATGCTCAAAATGATAGGATACCCAGAACTGTTGGGTAAGAATGCAAGCTGAATCAGCCACATGCCTGTAAGACATCTCTGAGCCTTAGTTGGGAACTTAAGGACATCAGTAAAGTGTGATGAGAGTCTTCATACAAGCATCATTCTGTTGCCATGAAGGTTAAATAAAATTATGACTGTATTTAGCACAGTAGTCAGCTCAGAGTATGATAAACACAACCAAAATGCATTTTTAGGTGAAAAACTGCTTAGCACTCCCATGCATGCAAAGCTCCAGGAGATGCTTATTCTGCACTGAGATTATAAAGTGGGAGTGCATGGGCTGGTGATGTGAACCCCCTTTGGTCTATGAGGAATGCAGGTAGTGGGAGGTGCCAGCATGAAAGCTCATGGGACGTGTGCCTGTTCCTATCCAGCTTGTCACAGCCTGCTTCTTGAAAAAGGCACTAGCTGGACTTAGTCTTTGACTTAAAAATAAAATGGAGATAGATGCATTTATTGTCAAGGTGGCAGATGAACTGGGACTTTTTCCATCATCTTACTTAGTATTTTTGTTTAACCATGATTTTTCTTGGTTTCCTTGTTTTTTTGTTTGTTTTTTCCTACTTTGCAGTGGATTAGTCAGGTTTACTTTCTTCTTATTTTACCATCTGTATGTGGGAGATTTTTCATCTAATTTCTACTCTTTTGGTGGTTACTGTTTGCAGTGACTTCTGACACCAAATACACAGGTTTGGGCTAAATTACACAGGTCAGGGCACAGTCCTTCACAAGACTTCTCTCACTTTAGTTGTTCATCACAAGCTTGGGCTTCCAGACCAGTCACACTCTAACCAGCAGGATGCAATTTAGAAGGTTTCATGACCCACAGAGCTTCTGTACTTCACAGGAATGACTCAAAATACAGGGTACAAATCAAAAGAAGAAAACATAGGAAAGGTCTGCGAGGGTCCCACTTGTAAAATGTTTGTATCCTCAGGGAAGTATCCTCTTCCTTGCTCATTCTTGTGAGACAACAGACAGAGTACTGTCAAGAGGGGAAGCTTACCCAAGAGTTGTTTCATAGTTTTTGTTGCAACTTCACCACATAGACATGAGCTATTGGGTTATTACTCTAGGGATGGAACTCAGTCTGCAGTTCTCCTTTCTTTCCCAGAGGTTCAGCTCATATCATGGAGTTAAAAGCTATAACCTTCTGACCACAAGACTTGGCCATTCCTCATCCTGAGTCATTTTGTCAACACAAATTAGTTTGGAGCCCACTTTAAGCTGGCTGATGAGCATAGACTCAAGTGGTCTGAGAGGTTCACTATGAATTGCAAAGACATTCCTATCATCTGGGAAACTCCAACATTTGGAGGCTACCTCAGAAGAACCAAGGGGGGAACTTATAGGAAAATTATGGAGTGACAGGCAGCAGAGAATTTCTCTCCAAGATTTGGTGTCCAAACACTGGAACACAATGTGAGGCAGAAGAGGAAGAAAGTGATTCCCCCAGACCCAAAAAGGATCTGAAATGATAATTGAGGCCTACAGAAAGAGCAAAGGGAGAAAAGGATTTAAATAAATATCCAGGAGATTAAAAATTCCATTGGATGTATATGCGGTAGCATAATCCAGTATGAGGACAGAATGTCAAATATAGCAGACAAGATTGTGGTTAGGGATCAGGTAAAGAAAGATATCTTAAAAATAGCAAGGGAGCACAACAAATTCATCCAGAAGCTGAAAGACAATGCAAAGAAGAATAACATAATATTGATTAGAGTCAATGACAAAACAGGAGAAAGCACAAATGACATAAAACAAACCTGTTCACAGACCTCATGGCAGAAAACTTCACTGTCAGGGAAGAAGAATTTGATGTACAGGCAAGTGAGGCATAAAGAACTCCAATTAGCCATGGTAAAAAAAAAATCATTTTGCAAGGCATACAATAGTCAAAATTCCAGAAATTCAATATAAAATGGAATATTAAAAGCTACTAGAGAAAAGAAATAAATCAACTATAAAGAAAAATCCATCATAATCACAGAAGATTTCTCAACACAAACCATTAAGTCAAGTAAAACTTGGAGTAAAGTATTTCAAACCCTAAAATAAAACAACTTCCAACCCAGATTGACGTACCCTATGAAACCATCTTTCAAAATTGACAGAGAAATAAGATACTTCCATGATAAAGAGTATCTGAGGAAATTCCTGCATACAAAACCAGCACTCCTAAATGTACTGAAACACATTCTAGAAAGAGATAACAAGGATTACAACTCCATGAATACCAACAGGATGAATCCACCAGGCAAAGCCCACAACCAGGAGGAGGGGAGCCAATAACAGAAAAATAACATGACAATAATAAGTCAATACATATCAGTCATAACCATTGACTAGAAAATTGTCTCAATTCTCTAGTCAGAAGAAACAGATTAGCAGAATGGATCAAAAAGCAAGAACCAAGATCCAATAAGATGTTGCATACAACATTCAAAAATAAATTCATAGATTTCACAGAGTACAAGATATGGACATGAAATGATGTCCAAAATATTAGCACAAATCTTGTCAATGAATTGAGAGACACTAGCTATATAAATATTTTAACTATCTTGTGTGTATATGCATTTTTCCTTTTCTCTTCCTTTTCCTTTCCCCCATTAGTTTTCTATTCTTTTAAACAATTTCTCCCCAATTCACAATATTTATTGTACATTTTGTGTTTTAAGTACTTGAAAGAACTTGTATTCTAATAAGATGGAAAATGCAGAACAAATGAACAGACTCCTAGATATATATTAACTTCAACTTGAATCAAGAAGATATAAATTCTTAAATAAACCAACATCAGTCAATGAAATTGAAGGTGTAATTAAAACCTTACCAACAAAGAACAGTGAGGTTCTGACAGATTCATTTGCTGAGTTCTACAAAAAATTTAGAGAAGACCTAATACCACTACTTCCCAAACTCTTTAATGAAACTAAAATAAAAGCAATACTTCTAAATTAATTCCTTTAAGGAAGTATTACCATGATGCCAAAACCAGAAAAGGACCTAACCAAGGCCAATCTCCCCAATGAACATACAAACAAAAATTCTTAATTAGATACTGGCAAAAAGAATGTAGCAAATCATCAAGACTACACATCAGGGCCAAATAGGATTAATCCCAGGTATACAGGAATGGTTCAAAATACATAAATCAGTAAATATAATATAACATATTAAAGAGCCAAAGACAAAAAACATATGATCATCATCTCAATACATCCAGAAAAAGTGAATTTGACAAAGTACAACATCCATTCATAATAAAAAAAAAGTCCTACAGAAAATTGGAATAAATGGCCTTTATCCCAATGTGATACAAGCCAACAGCCAATATCATACTACATGGACAAAACCAGAAAACTTTTACTTTAAAATCAGGAACAAGACAAAGATGTCCACTGTCATTATTCTTATTCAATATAGTTCTGGAAACATCAGTCTGAGCAATTAGAGAGGAGAAAGAAATAAAAGGATTATAGATAGGAAAGGAAGAAGTTAAATTATCATTATTTGAAGATGGCATGATATTCTATGTGGAAGATCCCAAAAACTCCAGCAAGTGTAGCTATCAAGCTACACTTAAAGTCAACATTGAAAAATCAATGGTTTTCCTGTACAAAAATAACAAATTCACTTAGAGAGAAATTAGGGAAACACAAGGAATTCAAAAAATAATATACATAGGAATTAATACAATGAATGAAACAAAATACCTCTACTTTGAAAATTATAATACTCTGTAAAAGGAAATTGAAGAGGATATCAGAAAATAGAAAGATATTTCTTGCTCCTGGGCTGAAAGATCCAACATAGTGAAAATGGTCATACTCCCGAAATTTCTATACAGATTCCAATAGCATATCTCACAGGATTAAAGAAAAAAAATCCTAAAATTAATTTGGAACCAGAAGAGACCTAGAATAACAAATTCATTCTAGGCAATCAAGGCAAGGCAGAGGGCATCATAATTTCTGACTTGAAATTATTGTTGAAAAAGGTGCCAAACACCTTCACTGTAAGACATACATTCTCTTTAATAAATGATGCTGGAAAAGCTGACTTTGTATATGCCAAAGATTAAAACTAGACCTATATCTTTTACCATGCACTAAACTACAGTCAAAATGGATCAAAGATCTAAATGTTAAAACTGAAACACTAAATGTGCTGGAAGATAGAATAGAAGACATGGTGTAGGTAAAGACTTTATGAATAAAATCCAGACTGCAAGGAAAATATTACAAAGAAACAACAACTAATTTCTCATCTTATTATAAAAGCTTTTGTACAGCAAGAGAAACCACCAATAGAATGAAGAGACAACCCACAGGAAAAAATTTTGCCAGCTGTTCCTCAGAGAAAGGGCTATTATCTAAAATACAAAAAGTACTCAAAAAAATCAGACCCAATTTGTGTTTAAGGACACAATCCAAAAAAGGGCATCTACAATGAATTGATGATTATCAGGTAAGAGAATAGCAAATAAATATATTTAAAAATGTTCAAAATCAGTTGCTATTTGAGAAATGCAAATTAAAACAACACTGAAATTCCATGTCACCCCAGAAGAAATGACTGTCATCAAGCATTCAACCAGTAATAAATGTTGACAGAGTTGTGGGGAAAAGGAACCCTTCTCTATTGTTGGTGGGAGTGTAGACTGGTGCAAACACTGTGGAAATTAGTGTACAGATTCCTCAAAAATCTAGGACCAGGATTAGAGGTTTTAATCACTAGACTTTCTTCCCCCCTTGCATGGACATGGCAGATCTTGAGAGGTCTGATTAGCACATGGAAACAATATTTCAAATCTCTGGTCTTGAGGGTCAGGACACCCTTTGTCCTAGACCGGAGGGCTTGTGTGCTCTCCAGGGTTTTTTGTGCCTCTTTTTCTACCATATAGAAATTTTCTTATCATCTTTCATCAGAAAACATGCTGAACCTTTGAAGAAGAATATATTGCATCCAGCATTCCTGCTCATGAAAGGAGAGGGTCCTTTGAGGTCTGCCAGTTGCTCATTTTGTCTGATGTCCTCAAAGGTTCTGCATGTGTTCATGCCTTGATGATAGCTAAACACACTTATAAGTGTGCCTCCTGGGTCTAGTTTTCCGGATCCAAGAATTACTTGGGTTAAGTACACACCAGCACATCTCAATTAATTATAAATTCTACCCTTCTTAGCAGTACATCTACTAGGACCTAATTTCTAACTAAATGAAAGGGAATTTCCCAAAGTCATCCCCAGTGTATGCAAAAAGAGTATTTGACAAGAACATAGTAGGAGAGAATGAGAAAATTGTGTAAATGTGTGTGGGGGGTCAGGTTTTTGTTATTGTTTGTTTTTTGTTTTGATACCGGAGATGGAACTCACAACCTTGTGCTTATCAGGCAAGCTTTTGAGCCACTGAGCTAAATCCCCAGCCCAGTGTTTTTTGTTTGTTTGTTTGTTTGTTTGTTTTTGACACAGGGCCTCACTGTGTAGTTTAGGCTGGCCTTGAAATCACTACATAGACCACACTGGTCTCAAACTCTCTCTGATTCTCCTGCCTCAACTTCCCAAGCACTGGGATTACATGATCAATTCTTATTACTCACAAATTCCGCCTATTTAAAATGCATTTGTGTACTCCAGATCAGCACTACCTGTGCTTTTGTAGTCATTCACAAATATTCAGACTAGGGACAATTTGAATTGCCTGCAAGGCATTATTATGCCTGAGAACCAAGAAGATAATGTCCTGCCTTCTACTGCAGTTTACAGTATAAACAAGTGTCCTTTTCACTATCAATCTAGTGCCACTTTTTTGGTTTTGTTTTTTTGTATTTTTCTTTTGGTGATTTCAATGTTTAAAATGTCCTGTAAGTATAGTCCTGACATACCGTCTGATGTTCCTAAACACAGAGAGGCTGCGATGTGCCTCTTGGAAAAGACACATATGTGTGCTACATAAGCCACATTCCTGAATGAGTTATAGAGCTGTTAGATACATGTGCTCAACAAGAAGCAGAAACACACTTAAAGCTAGGTTATGCACTGATCTACTGATGAAAATGTAATGGGAGTTTCAAGAGCCCTAGTCCTGTATTTCTCCCATATATTTTACTTGTTAATTCTTTGTTTACAGTAACTTGATACACCATAAATATTACAGATCAGGAAATTAAGTGGTACATTTCTATCTAAGAAAAAGAGGAGGTTACAGAGAAAAAAAAATAATAAAAATAAAACAAGGAAAAGTACATCACCGAACAATGCATTTTGATGATTTTCTTTAGGAGTCAATTTCAGGCCTCACACCTCTTAGAATGGATTTTACTATATGCAGTTTAATTGCAATCTGTAGATATAGATTTTCCTTGAGGGACACAAGAATGCGATTTTCCCTACAAAATGCACAATCTTTTGAATTTCCTCCTCCATAACTCACACCCAGATTGTTGGGTGTTGGTAGTGTTCCCTTGATCTTCACAAATTTTATAAAACATTTCCTGAAAGATGCATTTCTGGTCTTTTTTAAATGTGGAACATTTCCTCTTTCATTTCAGCTGTTATTTTTTTTTTAGAATAAAATTTCATTGACATCATCTAAAGTTTTTTTTTAATATAAGTTACAGCTTGTACCAGGATAATAATTAAAATTTTTGTATAATACTCTTGGTTAAATTTCCAGGACTAGCTTGGGAAGTACAGAGAAAGTGGAGTGGGTGGGGAGGAGGCAGACAACACCCCGGAGCTCACATTTACCCTGACCTCAGGATCTCAAAGTTGTGCTATATTTAGCCAAACAGATATTTTGAGTAATCCTGAAAGCAATGTTTTTCCATGAATTTTCTGTAACAATTTTTTCCTAGGCAACTTTAACAAAAATACTCTTTTCTTCTGTTTTTCCAAGGCCATGGAAGCCCACGGAGGACTTCCCTTAAAAAGGTGGAGTAGTCTGCCAAGCAGGACAGCCTATTCTAGTTAAATCCCAACTTTCCTGGCCTAACTCAATAATACAGGAATGGATATTATGTATGGCTTTCCTCTGCTGAAAGAATGGAGAAACAGAGAATTGTTTTCTTACAAAATGTGATGACTTCCCAAAGTGTCAGTCAAATACTGCTGATGGGTATTCCTTAGACTTCCACTCTCCTGTTAATATCACATCCCATGTTACAACACGAAGCACATCTATTGGTACCAACATCAAATTCTGGCTCCCATATGCGGGCCTCCAGGGACTCTGTCGTTGACAACTTGTTTTAACCCTTGGGGCTCTGTATGTGCCTAAAACACCACTACCACATTTTCCCACCCAAGGCTGACCCCACAGCACACAGTCCTGCCTGTCCCTCATGCCTTACACATTTGAACACAAGTGGAAGGAGTTTAGGTTCTTTGTCTTGTTTGTGGAAATTAACGGAGAGTAGCAAGACAATACAGTCAAAGACAGAAGTGATATCCTGGGAAATGACATCTTAGAAGCTTCCTCCAAGAAATGCATCATCAACACAGTAAGAGCATCTTGAGCCAGAAGGGACTGAGCCAGAATATGACCAGGGAGGTCTCAATGAGTGTTGAGAACAACCATCCAAAGGACAGCAGACTCCAGAATGGAAAATTAAGAACACATACAAGGAGTCGGACATTTGTAAATATCTGGTACAAAATTGCTGGGAGTGGAAGGCTCACGATTTTAATAAAGTACAGGATGTCAGTAACTGCTGTCCTTTAATGTCATGATTCTAATTGAAATCAGATTTCCTCTTCCCTTAAATCCTTCTAGTTTGGAAGCTTCCCAGCAGTCTCCTCTCTATACTCAAGGCACACTGGAGCATTCCTAGTGGCTGTCTCCATCTGGAATGCTTACTCCATAGCTCTCTGCTTGGCTGTTTCTTCCCTGTGCTCTAGGTATAGCCAGGCACCACCACTTCCTGCCTCTAACGTAGCTGTGTCTTAGTCACAACCATGTCTCACAACCAAAATTTATTCTATTTGGTTAGGGTTGAAGTCTGAATGGGTTCCTTATGTATTCCTATGCTCAGATAAGTAGTAGTAAACCAACAAATACCTTTAGAATGAATAAAAGATGAATAGGGAATGAAAAGAATGGTAATCGATACTGCTGGCTAGCATGGCCTTGGAAAAGCAGGCATGTATTATCTATTGGTTGCTTTTCCTTTGCTAGAACAAAATACCCCATATCCACAACTCAAAAGAAGAGAGGTTTACTTTGGCTTACAGTGTTCAGAAATTTCAGCCCATGGTTGACTGGCTCCAGGGAAAATCAGGCAAGGCAGAAGGACATGGTGGAATGAACCTGCCCAACCCATGGCAGACAGGAAGCAGAGCGATAACGGAAGAAGAATCAACTTCATGACCCCAGTGATCTGGCTCCACCCAGGCCACACTTTCTAACCTCAAATTCAACTTCTTAACTCATCAGTAGATGAATTCACTGATCAGCACAGCACCCCCATGACCCCAGGACCTTCTATGACCATGTGCACCAGGGTGGTGGTTCCTCAAATATCAAAGAATGTAGTCACCAACCAAAGAAGCAGGTTAGGAAAGTTTTTATTGAAAATAAAATGAGAAATAGCTCTTTGATTTCAAGGAAATATCCCAAGTGAGTTGTCACATGTTCCCTCAATCTAGAATCACTTATAGTAGCCAAGCAATGGGGATTGCTTAACTATTCAGTGGGCATCTATCATGGTTGGCTCGGTGAAGTTTAAAAAAATGACCAACTGAAATTTATATTCCTAACCCAGTTTTTTTATAGTATTTGCCGTAAAGTGGGATCTTAGAAAGAAACCAAGTATTTTATGTTATAATTTCCTCAAAATTCAGAGTCTTAGTAGGGTGTGGCTGAACCTCTCTTTAGGAGGGTCTCCATTCCATATTGACTGAGGTCAAAGTCCTAGTTCAGCATTCTTATTTAAATTCCCATTAAATAATTTTAATTCCTATGGCCTGTCTACCCCTATCCCAGGCACCACCCCTACCGAGCTGCCTCACTAAACCATGCTCTACACTTCCACAGACATGAGATTTTTGTGGAATATTTTAAATCCAAACCCTAACAAGGAATAAACAGAATTTCAGGAATAAAACCAGAAAATATAAAGCATTACTCAAACATCAAATAGTTTTGAATATTTAAAGACAGACATTGAAGAAAATCCTAGAAAACAAAGCTATCATGATACTTCCTTTAACTGGATTCTTTTGCATGAAAGCATTTCTTTAGAAACCCATGAATTTACCATTTTCTTTCTTCTAAATTGCTGCCTGGACTTGAACTTTCTTTTTAATGTAGACTGGATATGCACATGACCTAAGAAATAATTTCACCAGCAAATGTCAGAGGCCTCTGTGAGCAATGGTGTCACTGTGAATAGAACTCAGTCATAATGGTCACAACCTGGGGACAGGTCACCATGCATGTGTCAGAGCTCTCTGTTCCAAGAAACTGGCTTCACTCATCTTTGACTGGAGCTAATGTTCACGGAAGAGGCAATGTGAACAGGAAGTCCCTACAATAGAGCAACTTTCCCTCCCGCCAGCCCCCAAACTCACAAGGCTTTGGAAATTCAATTCTTTTGACCATCTATTTTACAGAACAGTCCTCAGAAAAAAACACTTTTCAAAAGTCAATGTAAACTACTGTTGATTTTAAAATCAAAAGACTAAAATATTTTGGCTCCTGAATTGGATTTCTGAAGGTATTTCACTGACTCTAATTAATGTCAGAATAAAGACATTTTTAGTCAGTCCATACAGAATCATAAAAAAGATGGTGATATTTACAGTAGTTAAAAAAACAAATCCCAAGCACCATCTGCCATGGGTGATCGCAATGATTCTGATACCAGGCCATTGTTTTTTCCGGAGTTGAAATACAGATGACTTCTATGTACATAATCACAGATTTGTATCTCTCAAAAGAGGAAGTTATGTCAGAGACAAAAGGAATGTGAAGAAGTATAGAGGGACACCAGGTATCCACATAGAATTAATACAGAGCTGTAACTCCCAACCTGTGAGATATCAAATGTGCTGAGTACGTGGTCCCACACCATCTAGGAATGAAGTCGTTAAGCAAAGGAAGAAATGAGAAGATGTGGGGGATTAACTAATGGTCAACTTGTAACACCCAGCTGAACTGAATCAGCATGGTGCTGGGTGTGGAAGGCCCACCTGAGGGCTGGTGCCAGCATTGTAGAAAGGGAACTGGAGGGGATGAGAGTGTGCTGTTGAATCTCCTGCAAAATCTTGTCAGGCTGGTTTTCCTGATATGAATTCAGCTATTCTCCTCACTGAAGGAGCTCTGGTCCTGGCTGCTGCTGAGAAGGGCTGCGGTTGTTTTGTGGGGAGCTCTGGTCCTCACCTTGAACGCTGCTTCTCGACTCTGTGAAGATCCCTCAGCCTGCTGGCACAGACCCTTCACTACTGGGGCAGAACTTCCAGCTTCCGCCACTGATTTTTGGGCCTTCCCAGTGCAGATCCTTGATACAGACATACATTGAAATTGTCGTGGGCTCCAGGCCTCCAGCTGGACTCGGAGGACATTGCCATGGGCTCCAGGCCTTCAGCTGGACTCGTGGAGGACATTGCCATGGGCTCCAGGCCTTCAGCTGGACTCACGTAGGACACTGCCATGAGATCCAGACCCTCAGCTGGGTTCTTTGGTCTCCAGTGTGTGGACAGATCTCTGAACTCTTCTGCAGTTGACTTTTTGGGTGAATATTATAAAATAATCTTATGCATTATGCATCCTATATCCAGTCTTTCCCCTTGTAAACTCTGACTGCAACAGGAGAGTTTTACTGGAAATAAGAAAACTAGCTGGTAGATTCCAGAAACGGTCCTGAATGGGGTACCCACTGAGACCCTTTGGCAGGGGTAATTTATACAGCAAAGTCACAACATGAACATAGTGTGGGTCAAACTGCAATCAACCGATGGCAGTGAGGGAAACCTATGGGACACGTGCCACCACAGGCACACAGAGCCCTTCCTGCAGACTCATGAGCCAAGTCAGCCCAGCAGCTGAGCACTGGATAACAGTTGTGTTTTTTCTAAAATAAAATCTCAGTATTCAGGTTTAATTGGAGTGTTGGCAGTTTGGAATAAATAAGTGGGTTTTGGGTTGTGGCTTGGATACTTGGTCTCTGAAAGTTTCAGCACCACTGCCCTATGGAGTTACAAGTATATCCACTTAGCTAATATTGATCCATTAGGGAAACAAGCCACACAGTAAGGATATATGGAAAGAACCAAAGCGTATGGAAGGAGGGATGGGTCCAAGAGCTAGGGTCACCCACATGGGGATCTGAGGCCTAGCTGCACTTACTGGACCACAGAACACTAATTACACTAAAATTTCAAGTTACTGCTTATCGCTTAGGGAGGCAGGGAGGCCTGGCCATTGTATCTCATCTTAAGGCCTGGCCTCCTTCATATGCACCCCCAGCCACAGTGCTGAAGTTTTTATATTTTTGTGCTGACTTGCTCTAGGGCCCAGTCCCTCTCAGCCTATATATTAAATTCTATCTAATTTAGTTGACTATAATAGAATGAGAAACATGATATTTCTGTGGAGGAACAGCATTACATTTTGAACAGAAAACGTGACGGTGTAGCCATCTTTACTCCAGATTCCTACAGTTGTGATGGTAAATCATGTGGATTAAGTTTTTCTTAATGTATTACCTAAGTAATAATATTTAAATAGTTTATCACTTTCATTGAGTAGTACCCAGTTATCTCATGATTACAATAAAACAAACATGAAGCTAGTTATATATTTGGCAGGGGAGTCTGTCCTCTGAAATTTTCTCATATATAAAAACTTCTCTTTAAATATATAAATCTTTTTTTTATTATTTTCTCAGCTTCATCAAATGCTGCTAGTCAAAGCTCACATGTAGTAATTTAAATTTCTACTGATAGGCCAGGGGCAATCTGATGGATTCAATCTAATTTATTTAGATTTCAAGAGTGGTGAAGAAATGATTGTTTTTGCAGTCACATCAGGAACTTTTTTTCTACCAAGCAACCTTAAGACATTTTCCCACCACATGTTGGTTTCCATTATTAGGAGCTTGGCCAACATGTATTTAGTTTGGCAGTCAGCCACTAAATGTTCGTTGAGTCTCGATGGTACCAAGTTTGACAGAAAGCCCACTGGAAGGAAAGGTATTTTCAAGTTAGTATTTTCACATCAAAAATAGAAGGCCAAAAGTCTCTCTTGTGAAAAGAAGAGCTTTATTATCCTGCTGCACATTCTTCTGTGATGGGAAATACAGGCATTTTGTTTTTACTTACATCTCCCTGACACTGCTAGGTAGGAGAGAGTATTTTTGGTGACCACAGAAGAATCCCCAAATGAGAGGGCAGGATTGACTGCACAGTTAAAGGGCTCGTCTGAGAGAGCTTCCAGTGTTTCTGCTTGCCAAGTCCTCAAGTCTCTCTAGAGCAGGGTGTTTGGTTTTGCAAATGCCTCCTTGCTGGCTCCTGGTACCTTAGCTTAACACTTTCAGTCCCTCTACACTTGAATATAATTGAAAGCCTTCTACTTCTATCCAAGGCTATTTTCTGGGCAAAAAAAAATTTTTTATATTGCCTGTTTTTCAGAAATGGCCAACCAGCCCCTCAAGTCCCATGTTAGCTATGTCTTTGTCAGCAGGCAGTTTGATGCCAATTCTTTGGAGAATACTAGTAAGGAGCAAAGAGGATCCCTGACAAGTGGTCAAAGAACAGATGCCTTGATCATGAGGTCCTGAAATATGTAACAGTCATAGTGATTCTGACATCTAAGAAGTATCACATCATTTACAAATTTAAACTGTTTAACTGGTGAAAATTGATGTGACCATTAATCCTAATATGTCAATTTCACTGGATTCAGAAAAGCCTGGCAGACCAGTAAGAATGCTTGTGAGTCTGGGTGACTTGTGGATGTGACATTGGCTATAATCTATCATCTTTTATCTGCTCCTATCTAGAATGTTCCCCTACTCTGCTTTTCAGTCACCATGAACTAAGCATCTTCCTCCACTATAACTTCAACCATGGACAAAATCTCCTGAAACTTCAAGCTAAAGTAAGTCTTTCCTCCTTTAAGTTGTGGGTGTCAGGTACTGTGTTCCAGTGACTGGAAAGTTGATCAGCACAATTGATTATTAAATTACGGTAACCCTGACATGGAAATGTGCTGTGGACAATGCCATTATTGTTTATAACCATCTGCTCCTCCTTTCCCTCTAAGAGGATCACTGTTTCTGGATATACAAAGTAACATGCTTCTGTGAGCAGATATAACAAATCCAATCACGTGCTTCCATCACATCTTTTGTCTCTGTCCTTCTGCCATAAAAAGGCAACCCCCAAATAGGGTTTGAACCCTTAGCCCCAGTCCTTGAAAGAAAAGATGTGTAAGGTATGCCACCACTGTTTACCTAGAGCTGCCGACACATAATATAAACAATAAATCAACATTTGTTATCATTAGTCATTGACACTCTAGAGTTCTTTATTGGGGCTACAAAGTTAACCTACACATCTACTGCACCTATACTATCACTTAGGAGAACATCCAAGAATATGACATAGTATTTATGATAACAAATATCATGGTCTTAGAACCATGAATTCTGGAAAATTCAAAGGCAGCTCTAAGATTTCAGGTTGCAGAGTCAGATTTGAGTCTAAAGCTGCCATTTACTGTCTCTGAACTTCAACAGGTGATTTATTTATATATTTATATATTTATCTATTTACTTACTTACTTACTTACTTTTCTATAGTGTTAGAAATTAAACCCAGGGACTTTGCACTGAGCTACAACTTCAACCCTTTTTATTTTTTTTTTTCAAGTGGATGTACTGCTAAGTCAGTCAGTTTTCCAGGCTGACCTCAAACCTGCAGTCTCCTGCCTCACACTCCCGGAATGTTGGGATTACCTGAGTATACCACCACACCCAGCTATTTCAGATTTCTTGTCTGTAAAATGGAAGTATAAGTAATAGCCATATCATAGAATTATTTGAGAGGCTTTAAAGGGATGAAAGCTTAATTCTACAAGTGTCTCCCATTAAGACTTGGGCAACAGGTGTGGAGATGACTATCAGAAGCAGGGGGCTTAGTGGAGAATTCATCTCAGAGCAGCAGACTCGGCTGATGAGGACAAGGTTTGAGGAGGCTGAGGAAGTATCGCTGACTTGAAGCTGGACATGATATAATACCACAGCAAGGTCTACCTCTAGGATAGACCTTCAGAAATAGCTCAAATTGAGGTAAGGAGAGTGGCTTTTTTCTTTCTTGTTCAACTGACCATTGGATGTAGTCTACTCCCAGGGAAGGAGGGAATAGAATTCAGGCCATCCTGTACTCTCTCTGCCAAGAGTCTATTCCAGAAGAGGGACTTGGCTGTGAGCCACCAACAGCCAGCAACAAGCAGCCAGAGAAATGAATGACTAGTGCAGAAAAGAGTATGTGCCTGCAGGCATCTGGCCTCCACCTCAGGCAGAAGTACTTCCTGTGTGACCCGGATTCACTTCCTTCAGGTGATAAGTTACTCCAGTTTAATACAGTTCTTCCATGATCCTGGATACTCTCTTTTCCTGGGAAAACTGCACCAAGGAGGTTAGAGGGACGAACTTCAAAGTGGCTGCAGTCTCTAGTCTTGAAATGCAAACAGATATGCCTCACTTCCTTCCTGCATATCTGTTCTAGATTCCACTTACCCATGGATACTACCTATTCCAGAACAAGGGATTCCCTGTGTGGTATTTCTCAGATCCTCAGGGTGTGGTCATTAAAATTGTTCCTTCGATGACAAAACTGAGCAGGAGAATATGAAGAGATGTTGCAGTAGGTGCCACATTCATGCACTACTACCCGCGTGAGGTGACTGCACTGCTTTCCCTACTTAGACATCAGACTAATGTGCCCCAGCCTGGCACAGGGCCTACAGAAATAGGGCAACAGCTGCTTAAAGCTCAGTGTCTCCTGGTGAAAATGTTTGTCTTGGGAGCTGCAACTTTAAAACCCATAGATCCTTGAGTAACCATAGGAAGCATAGATTTCACCTAAGAATTTCCTTTAAGTTGTATTAAAATATATTTGAAAACTCATTGACACTTTTCCTTCAAAAAGAGAACTCACTTTCCTCTCCTCCTGCATGTGTGCTGGGCTGAGTGATGTTCCTCTATCAAATATAACACAGTGGAAGTCACATCCAAAGCTAGTCACTCTCGAGTTGTGCCCCCTGTAGAAAGCCAGTACTATTATCATGAGGATGCAGAAGCAGGCACTTCTCTGACTTTTTAGGTTCCAATAAGAGCCCTGTACTATTTCAGGGTCCTGTCACTCATTGCTCTTAGCTTTGAAGTAGCATCTCCCTCTTGCACTTCTTAATAACTGCACTGTCTTCATCTGTACAGTCCTTATCATTTTAGGGATGATGGTCTCTGGTTCTTCCTGAGGAATGCTGGGAAGCTGTGTTTTCTGACATTGTTCTACTGTGCTCAAATTTCTTTGGATTTGTTTAACAAAAGGGTAATGATTTTTCATACTTCATAAGCAATGGAACACCATTTCAAAATCAGTGGGCCACTGCTTTTACTAGGCTTCAGGAGCAATTTCTACCACATATTACTATTATTCTATTACTATAGTAATAGTACTATCACTATACTAGTACTATAGTGATAGTAATATTACTATTATTCTGGATCTTTTTCAGGGAGAACTATATCACAGGAGAAGGTTTCCATATTAAGAAACTTCTACCTCACTCAAATATATGATGAGCTGTTTTTGAACAAACACCTTCAGTACTCAGACCATTCATCCTCTCCAGTCTCTTGCCAATGTATGTGGTCTAGGCCTGGGTCTCCCTGAGGGCCTGGTCCCTTCCTCCTTTAGCAGATCCAATACTTCCCTAGCTTGTTGACACATGACGCCAGTGATTCTTCTGGTGACCACATAAGGAGACAAATGTGGATCCTAAGGGAGGGAAGAAGAATGTAATATTTTAAGCAACCTTAAATTTAAATTGGAAAGATTTAGATATCTGCATGAAGAAGTGGTCACTTAGTAGGTGGAGAATGTCAAGGGAACCTGGGAGAATTCAAGATTTATCATCCCAAACCCTAGGGTCCCACTCATTTCCAATTAGGGTCCTGCCTTGAATGTATCCAACTCCTCAAGATCAGGAAGATAACCTTTTTGAGAGTTCAGATACTCTGAGATTGAGCCTGGGCTTTTCCTGCTCTCCATTTGCAGATTAGAGTCCTCCATGTTCTGCCAGTGAGATCATATAGTTGTCACACTTCTCTTTAAATTGGTGACTAATCACTACCAGGCTTTCATTATCTTTCCTTGATACATTTGTTTGGTTCCATATTCTTAATACTACTTTGCTTAAACATCTGAGACATCTGCCAGAGCATTTCTGCCCCGTGCCAGTTCTCTGAATGACTGCCCTCTACTACATATGGTCAATCAATAGAAATGGGGTTTCACTGCTGGTCAACTGGTGGTTTTTAAATGCCTCCACCACAGCTATCAATGACATTGTTTCCAAAGACAGTTGTTCCATGGTGCCTTCAAAAAGATATGCCTGCCCAGAACTTGTAAATGCTACCTTTTTCAGGAAAAGGTTCTTCCAAATATAGCAGTGTTAAGAGTCTTAAGATGAGATTATGCTAGGTTACTCACATGAGCCTTAAATCCAATGACAAGGGTCCCTTTCAAGAAACACATGAAGAATAAGGTGAAGTCAATTACAGACCACAAATTATAAACTGAGTCTAGAGCATGTCTGAGGCCATCCCTGTCCTGCCTTGTAGGCTGAATGGGAATGTGGAAACCTGACACTTCTGGCCACAGCTGATGTCCTATGGCTCGTGAAGCTGCAGTGTTCACAAGGCAAGATAAGACCAGCTGAGCACTCTAAGGGTCTTTAAAGCAGTATAGTGGTAGTACTATAGTAGTAGTAGTAGCAGCAGTGATAATAGTAGTAGAAGTAAAAGTTTCACTTGGGGGAAAAAAAGTTTCTTTATTGACCTTTGTCTCATTTTTGCAAGAATGCTTTGTTCTTTTTCCTAGCCAACAATAATTGCAACCCTGTTCCAAGAAAAGTACACTGCACCCCCACCTCCCTGGAAAACATGTGTATGTGATCAATAAGTAGTGACAAGCTTGGAGAGTCTTTGTATTTGCCCATCCTGAGGCACTCACCTCCCAGGCCGTCTTTTCATGCAATTCTAAAACTATCTCTGCCTTTTATTTAATCCTTCATTGTACCCCTCCTATAGGCAGTTGGGTATTTGAGCAGTCCCAGAAAGATGTCAAGACAGAGGCAGAGATTGGAAGGATGCATCTGGAAACCAAGGAGAGCATAACATTTTCTAGCAAACATCCAAATCTCAGAGAGAGGGGGATACAGAGGATCAAGGAATCAATTCTGCCAGTACTCTGACTTCAGGCTTCTAGCCTTCTGAGCCATGAGAAAACAAACATACAACAAATGCAGTGCTGTTTTAAAACACTCCATTTCTTGATCTCATGGAAAGCCTAAAGTTGATAGAGACCATCAAACATCTTGAATCAAGAAACAGGGCAAGAACATTTTATTTCTTGTACTGGCTTTTCATTTTCTGTGTTATATGCAGCAACTCCCACAAAGGTTGTGCATCCTAAGATGAGACAGCCTCATTCAGCCATGGGCAATTCCAGAGTACTGATTAAATGTGGCAGTCAGCAGGTAACATCTCTAGCAGCTGGGCAAAGGAAGGGATCAATCATTAATGGCATCTAGGCAGAATTTAAAATAAGGGCACCACTATTCAGAAAATATATATATATATATATATATATATATATATATATATATATATATATATATATTTGATACTGTATATGCAAATTCATGGGTGAATCTCAAAATCACTATTATGAGTTAAAATATATATATATATATATATATGAAACATTACTATATGTGTAGAAAAGATAAGTTTAATCTATAAAAAGGAAAATCAGATTGGTAGTTAACTGGAGAAAAATTTTGTAGGTAGGGATACAAAGAAATGGTTAGGGACTAAGAAAGGTTTCTATGTTACCTACAGTGGCAATTACACAGTGCACATACTTGTTAACATTTTCCAAGCTACAAGCTCAAGTGAGTACTATAAAGTTGATTTTTTAAAACACTAGCTTTATGGGAGCCTCTCTGCCTCTGTTCTGAGCAGACCTGGTGTTAGTGGGTGGAGGAATAAAATGACTGCTCTTTTCTTAGCTCTCACAGCCATCCAGAGTTCCACATCGCAGTCTTTCTCCTGATTACCACAAGGCAAAATGACAGGGTTGTCTGTCGCAATAAGAATTCCTTATTGTGGCTAAAAAAGCCACAGAAGGTCATAAGAACACTCAATTCCAACATCATCACGTATTTACCTAGGAGACCTCATGGCCAGTTTGAACATATTGCCTTTTCCCACTGTTTCTTTGCTTTCGGATTCATTCATGGAGACACCAAAAGGTCAAAAGTCTTACTCAGAGATGGTGACAATGAGTCAATGACCGTCAGCCCTCTGTCTTCCTGTCTCCAGCCTGAGCACTCACCCACAGAGAGGCCCACCGACTAGGAGCATTTTTTAGAATTCCCACCACTCCCACTTCCTCTCCCCCTTCTTCCTCTTCCATATTGCTATCTTATCACAAAACACTATTAAATATTCTGAAATAAAGTAACTAAGGAAATATTAGCAAATATGCAATAAATAAGTGCTATGTTAACTGGTTTGTGATCTCAAGAGAGTTGTTGAAGTGCTGGATTTTCCAGAAGTTTCAAATAACATTCACCTGAAGAAAAGAACATGCTTTCATATTAGTTCGTCTCCATAAAGCAGACAAAGCAAAACATAGTATAATCAATAAAGCATTTACTCAAGTAAACTTCAAAAGTGTATAGACCATACAAACAACCCTGTGATTCTAGAGTTATTGGATAAAATTGATGATCAAAACACTGGAAGAAATACTCTAATTGAATATGGAAGAAATCCATATGGTTTCCACCAAAAGACATAATCAGACATCTGATTACATTAAATATGTGATCATATTTTAGAACATGTTCAGAATTTCTGAGCAGGAGATCAATGTTCTCTAGCACAGTTGTTCACACTAATAGTTTGCACATAAAAAATCTTTTAAAAACATAGACTCCTAGGTCTTGCTGTGGACTTCCTAAGTAGTGGTTCCAGAGTGAAGCCCAAGAACATGTATTTTTTTTAAGTGTCCTCAAGGCAACTCTGATGTACAGACACATTTGGTCTACTCTAGTTCCCTGTGTGACTTGCTTCTTAAGTCCTATGCTCAAAGACCTCTTGTTCTATACTACAGTCATTAGGAATGGTACTCAAATTATCTTAGATCTTATACTCCCATGTCGGAGATCATGTCTCCAAAACAGACATACTTATCTAATTGCAAATTTATGCATGAATGCAACATATTTCAAGAGAATCCATGCTTAAATCCAAGAGAGTTAACAGGCAAGAGCAAGCAAATAATTCAACTGATCTTCAGACACAGGCATCTCCAGTAAAGGAATCAGATACTACTGTGTTTAGAGTCATTGCCATAAGAGCTGTATTTTTGAATGACACATGGTTTGCTTGTACCATGATCTCTGTCATTTCAACACAACAGTAATTTCAAGTGGATCTAATATATTCCTAGTGAAGTGAGAAGTTACTCAAAGACGTTTTTGTGATCAAACCATGAAAAAATAAGAGAACAAAGCTATTCATTTTATTATGCTACTTCAGTGACATATTCCTGAATAAGCAAGGTGAAATGAAGCAGGAATACAAACCATCAGTGCAAACCTCCATGTAATGCTGAACAAGTCTGGATCATCAGCTCATCACATGTGGCATTTTAATGCATTTTAAGGAATGTGGTAAGATTCAGAAGGAGTTTCCTCTAATTCATAAAACCTCAAAATGAGGTGCCCTGTGACACAGTGTAAGTGCCTCAGAATGAAGCAACCAGAGCAGGAATTACCAAATTTGACTAAAAACCCATGACAATGCTTTACTGTACTATAATGCTTCAACCATGTGAGTCAGGGAGAAGTGGATTCAAGAGCTTTGCCTTCTTTGCCAGGGCCCTGGGTGCCTGAGAGGCCCAGTGAGACTAACTTGGCTATCCCACTGCGGGGAGGAAAACATGGCTTCCCTGTGAGAGTCTCTCAGGGGAAAACACAGGGGTTCTCCATCTCCACTCTAAAGTTTCTTCTACTTCTCTCCTTTTTTGTCACCAAAATATAATGGTGAGTTAAAAATAAACAGTGTTGCCTTGTTACAGATTTCTGTTCTCCTTTAAATAATCTTATAAGTACCAGTGACTCAAGATCTCCTGCTGTGCCCCACCCCAGGACAGAGCACAGGGCCCTCTCCTTGTTTCTCTGCCTGTCTCTTTGCCCCAGCTTTTATCTCATTCTAATTCCTAAGTATCAGCCATCCTTCATTTCCCTCTGAGTAAATAGCCAGTGCTCTCTTAGGAACTCTCCCAGCCTTCCTTCCTTCCTTTTTTCCTTTCTTTCTTTCTTTCTTTCTTTCTTTCTTTCTTTCTTTCTTTCTTTCTTCTTTCTTTCTTTCTTTCTTTTGGTATAATTTAGGTTTCTGTAATCATTTTCTTTGTCCTCCATTTCTCCCAGGTAAACACAAAATAAGCAGGAAAAGTGAAAAATAAAGAAAAACAAAACCAAAACACTGTACTAATCTAAGCCAAGGGGGGAAATCTGGCCCACTGTGGCCATATCAGCATCTTCTGTGACTGGGAGTTTTCTGAGTTGCCCTTAGAGACTTTCTTCCTCTACGCAATATTTGCATCTTTAATGTACAACTGAAGACAAGCTCTTGGCACACATGCAAAAGCTTTGTGGAAGATAGGGTTTTTAACCTCAGGTTGAACTAATAAGTACTGGAAATTTTAAGAGTTTGTTTTGACCTTTTGGGTCACTCAGGATGGGGCCTTGCCTGGCAGTTGTTAATGGTGGTTTGATTGGGCTCCAGTACTGTTTTTGAAGAATCTACTTAGAGTCTGGCCAAGTTAAACACATTTTCTTTTCATCTCTACTCTCAAGTCCAGGTCTTCAATCGTCCTTTGGTTCTTCTCTGGAGTCTTTCCAATTTGTTGACAAATCTTGCAATCTTCATTCAAACTACATCTTAATGTCTTCCTGATAGTATCTCATGCAGTTTCCTCAAGATCAGCATTTCATTCTATTGCTGCCCACACATTGAGCTACATGTGGGAGCAACAGTCTGGAAAAAGAAGCCTCGATGCTGCCTGCAGGAGAGGACTGTAGTCAGGGCTAATGGATGGGCCTTTCAGAAGAGCCGATCCAACCTATTCTGGGGCTGGCCAGAGTATTTTGCTTTGCTTTGCTTTGCTTTATTGAAAATGATGTCTTTTCCTTGACTTAAAAATATACATGGATATCATTGCTGAAGAACATAAAATACAAATAAACAAGACATAAAAATCATGGACAATCCACAAACCACCAATAATTATTATTAATATGTTTTCATGTTTCCTTCCACTGCTTTATCTATAAATATTTTTAGCAAATTTAGCTTTGTGTTAAACTTGGTAATGTATTTTCTCATGTAGTTATTTCCCATCTTTCTGTCTCATGTTTCCCAGCAATTGCTGTCTGTGTTAGAACTACACTGCCTCCATCATTATAACTTTTGTCAGCATTCATTGGTTTTTCTACATTTTCTTTCTTCACGATTTATTTGTTTATTTTCTATATTTACTTATTTACTTTTCTTTCTAGATGAGTACTGGAGTTTACTTTCTAGCTTTTTAAAAAGGAGTTTCCATCTAAATTTCCAACCTCTAAATCATGTGCCCTGTGTCACAGTGTAAATACTTTATTTAAAAACAAAAATAAAAGAGAGTCAGCAGTGTTGCCTTCTTCAAACCCAGAACATACTCATATCTTTAGTTGTTTACTACATTTTTGACTTGCTTATAAAGATTCGTGGTGCTATTGGTTGTATCTTCATATTTTTAAACAAATACTTCCAGTTCATATTTTAATCAGAGGCTTTATACATTGTGTATATTTGTGTGTGTCAGATTTTACAGTTTCCCAGTCTTATCTCTGAATATAAAAGCTTCCCACTCTGTGTTTGTGATAAAATATGCATAATACAAAATTGACTATTTCAACCATTTTAAAGTATACAGTTTTGTAGCATTATGTACATTTACATTGTTGTATAACTATCAGTAACATCCAAAACATTCTAGAACATCCAAGAACATCCCCTGTCTCATCCTGAAACTGCACACATTAAGTACTAATTCCTCATTTCTCTCTCTACACAGCCCATGGTAACTCCATTCAACTTTCTATCTGTATCAATTAGACAACTCTATATGCTCTTTGTAAATGAAGCCATACAATATCTGTCCTTTTGTGACTGGCCTACTTCATTCAATGTGAATATCTTCAAGGTTCAACTGTGTTGCAGTACGTGTCCAAATTTTCTTCTTTTACAAGGCTGCATAATATTCCAAAGTGCATATGTACTGCATTTATTCATCTACTCACTTGATGATGATCACGTGGGTTTCTTTCACTTTGGGCTTCTGTAAGTAAGGCTCTATAAACATGAATGTACAGGTGTGTTTATTTGAGTCTTTGCTTTAATTCTTTAGAATAATAGCCAGAAGTAGAATTGCCAAATCACAAGTTATGATACCTTGGTTCACGAATTTAATTTATTCTGCAATTCTGGGGAAGATGGCCACATTTCTGTTCATGCAAGGAATATGGTCACGGTTATGTCCATCAACCCATGAGGAGTTTGTGAACAGTTGCAAAATTTTGCCAATTGCTTCTGTTTGCAACTGAATTTTTCACAACCTGAAGCATCCTTGAACCAACTTATCACTGTAGTTTGACTCCATTTATTTTTAAGGAATTGCTGTATGATTGCCACTGTGACTGAACCATTTTGTACTTGTATTAGCAATGCCCATGGGTTCCAATTTCTCCACATCTTTGCCAACACCAATAATTTTCTGGTTCTTCGATAATAACCGTCCTAGTGAGTAGGCATAGTTTAGATTGTAGTTTAGATCTTGTAGTTTAGATTTGCATTTCCCTAATGGCTAGTGTCTTACTTTTCTCTCATTGCTCAGACAAAATACCAAACACCCAAAGTTAAAGGACAAAAAGTTTATTTAGCTCACAGTTTGTAGAGGTTTCAGTTCATAATCACCTGGTTCCATGGTAGGGTGGCATGGCACAGGAGCAACAGTTCATGCCAGTAGAAGACAGCAAAGTCAACAAGAACAAAAGGGAGGAGCAACCCTCTTTTCCTCCCTTATACTATATGAGTGCTACCTGCCTTAGGGTGAGTGTAACTCTCACACCCCCAATCCTAACACTAGACAATATACCAATCACAAAATCTAGATATAGCTACTTCCAAAAAGCCCATCCCCCATGACCACAAGAGGCTTTGGAGGAACATCCAGATACAAACCACAACATTCGACCCCTGGCCTCCGAAAGACTCATGCATGGTCATTTATGCAAAAGGCATTTCATCTCTCTTTGGGAGTTGCCAAAGTCCTAATGGTTTCAACACTGCTGAAAAGTCCAAGTCCCAAGTCTTCTCTGAGATGTAAGGCAAACTCTCAGTTGTGAGTCCTTGGACAAAGAAAATTAAATGAAAAATTAAATGAATGAAAAGAAAATTAAACACTTCCAACATGTAATGGCACAAGATAAGTATTTCCATTCTAGATGTTACAGATGGGGATACAAAGGAATGGAATCAAAGCAAATCCAAAATCCAACAGGGCAAACATTAAGTCCTATAGTCATGCGAGGTATTATGTGACAAGATATGAACTCCAAAATGTGTAAGTGGAGCTGCCTTATGGCATTTCTGGTGGTTGTTTCTTCTATGACTTCTCTCTGGTGCCAGTTATGCTCCCTCACTCCAGTTTTCCTCAGATAATGCACATTCCTGGCTTTTCCACATTTCTAGGGTCTCCACTTTGGCTTCACACTCACGGCTTCATGCACTGCCCTCTCCTGGAGACACAGCCGAGCATTCTGGACCTTCTGAAATCTGGATAGAAGCCTTCCTAACCCTACAACTCTTGCATTCTACATACACTCGAAACCAGCCCCACATGAATGATGCTAAGGTCTGCTGCCAGTTGGAGAAGTAGCCAGGCTTCCTTCTCTCTTGACTATAGGGGTCAAGTGCCTATATCACTAGGCACTCTGAATCCAATTCCAAGGAACATATTATCTATTCTGCCACCATGATGGAACATGGTGCTCTGTGGTTTTTTTCCTCAAAGTAAAGTCTCACTTTTGCAGCTTTGGGGATGCAAATAGTAGAGTCCAGCTGCTTCTTGTGATGCCCTAAGGCCATCTTTTGTATTCTCCTATTCCTTCTCAGCAATTAAGGTCTCCTCTACTCTATATTTTCAGTCCATAATTCTATGGGAGCTTCCTTTCTGGCCAAACTCAAAATGTTTTGAATCATCTGTGCTTTCAATTCTCAACATAGATCTGACTAAAAGCACCCAATAGTAGCCATGCCACTGCCTCAACATTCAACTGCCTTGAAATTTCTTCTGCCAGATTAATCAGTTCATCACCCTTAATCTCCGCCTCAGGTAAAGTCACTGGACACTAGCAAAATGCAGACAAACTTCTTGCCAAGTGATAACCCACATTGTCTACAGTCAAGTAGCTAATGCAGTCCTTCTTCCCTGCAGAAAACCCCTACATCTGGTCTTTTCCAGCAGAATTTCTATCAGACTTTTGATATTCTGAGCTCTGACCTGAATCTCTCATACATAACAGCCTAAGGAATTCAAGTGCTGCTTTTTCAGCTGGCATCTCTGAACATTTACAGACTCTCCCCATAAGCCATTCCCAAAGTCTCCTGAACCACATGGTCACGTATAGTCACAGCAACAATCCCACTTCTCTGGTACCAAATTCTGTCTTAGTTACTTTTCTTGTTGCTGAGACAAACTACACAACATGCAAAGTTAAGGGAGGAAAGATTATCTAGCTCACAGTTTGTGCAGGTTTCAGTCCATAAGCAAAAAGGAGGAAACAAGCCTTTTCCTGTTCCTTTTTATCCCATTCAGACTGTTAAGATTAGGGAGGTGCAAATCCAATCAGTGTATTGAGCCAGTAGTCACTCAGTCTTAATCCCAGCATCCTTAATCCCAGCATTGTGCTAATAATCAGTCACAAACTCTAGATTCATCTAGGTCTGCTAGATGAATTCTGCTCTCTATGACTGCATTAGGCTTTTGGAGGACATCTAGATATAACCCATAAAAGTTAGTGAACATCTTTTTATGTGTTCATTGGTCATTTGTCTATCTTCTTTGAAGACATATCTACTCATGGGCTTTGCCTTATTTTTACCTTAGTAGAATTTACTTAGGGAAGTTTAAGGTTCACAGAAAAACTGAGAAGAGAGTACAGAGTTTCCACAAACACTCATTCACCTCACATGTGCACAACACGTAACCCATTATCAGCATCTTATATCAGAGTAGTGCATTGTTACAAAAGTTCAACGTACATTAGCATGGAATTATCCCCCACAGTTCATGATTTACATAAAGGTTTCATCTCGGTGATACACACTCTTTGAGTTTTGACAAATGCATACTGCAGTGTATGCTCCATTATAGTACCATTGAGGATAGTATTACTGCATCTGACATCTCTTTGGATTCCACTGATTTATATGTGTGTTTTTTAATCAATGCCATACTGTCTTTATTATTTCACCTTCTTGAAGTCAGAAAATACCAGTCTTCCAACTTTGACCCTCTACTTTAGTATTCTATTGGGTACTATGTGTCTTCCCCTTTTCACACAAACTCTAAATAGGTTTGCCAATATTCACAAAATAACTGGTGAGGACTTTTATTGGGGTTGCACTGAAGTTCTAGAACAATTTGGAAAGAACTGACATTTGGCAACACTGAATTTTACTATTGCTGAACACAGAATATCTCTTCAATGTAGTTAGTTCTTTGAATATTTTTATCAGGGTTTTTTAAATTTTCCTCATGTAGTCTTAGAATATATTTTGTTAGAGTTATCCCTCAGTATTTCATTTGGAAGGTATAATATAAATAATACTGCTTTCTTAATTTCCACTTTTCTTGTTCATTGCTGGCATACAGGAAAGTGATTGAATTTTGTATATTATTATCTCTTGTAATATTTACATACTTGCACATTAGTTCCAGGAGAAAATTTCCTGACTTTCTCATATCAGTCATATCATATGCAGCCAAAGATATCCTCTTTCTTTCTTCTCAATTTGTTTATATTTTATCTCATTTTCTTATGTTATTGAATTATTGGAGACATGAAATGATGAGATATCTTCTGGTTTGTCACAATTACACAGTATGTTACCTGGAGATTTATCATGAATGTCTGTAGAATTACGTTAAACACCTTTTTCTATACCCTATGATATGATTATGTGATTTCTCTTTTTTAGTATGTTGGTGCAATGGACTATGCTAATTGATTTTTAAATGTTAAACTATCTTTGTATATGTGAAATAAAATTAATTTATTTTTATTCTATATATTGGATTTAAAATTTTATTAAGGGTTTACACATCTAGTTCATAAGAGGTATTGGTCTATAATTTTCATGTAACTTTTTTTCTAGTTTTCATATCAAGGTAAGCTATGAAGGAAAAATAAATTGAGAATTATTTCTTTTGTCCACTATATTCTGAAACAAATTATAGAGAATTGTTATGATTTCTTCCTTAAATTTGATGGGATTTACCATGAACTAATCTGACCATGGCATTTTCTATTTTAGCTGATTATTAATTACTAATTCAATTTATTTTTCAGAAAGGCTATTTACCAATTTTGTTTCTTCTGGTGTGAGTTTTGACACATTGTATCTTTTGTGGAATTAGTTAATTTCATCTAAGATATTACATTTATGAGCAGAGATATTCATAATGTTCATTTTGTCCTTTTATGTTTTGTATTTATACAGTCCCTTTATTTCTGATATCACTAATCCATGCCATCTCTTTTTTCTTTCCTCTTTCTTTCTTTCTTTCTTTCTTTGCACCAGGGATCAAACTCACAACCTCACATTTACCAGGTAAGTGCTTGAGCAACTAAGCTAAATCCCTGGCCCCTTCTTTTTCTTATCCTAGTTTGAAGCCTATAAGCTTTATTGATCCTCTCAAAGTGTTAGCTTTTCTGATTTTAATTTGTTTAACTTTCTCTATTCATTTCTTATTTTAACTTCATCAAATTCTGTTGTAAGCTTCATAAATTCTTTTCTTTTGTTTAATTTTGATTTATTTTGTTTCTTTTTTTCTGGTTCCCAAGGTGGAAGGTTAAATGGTTAATGATCTTTCTTTAATTATAATATGGCAGTGTATCCAGTGCTATACATTGCCCTCTAAGCACTGCTTTTGCTGAAGTCCACACATTTTGGGAGTTGTCACTCATTTCTATTTAAACTGAAATATTTTAGATTCCTTATTTGATCTCCATGTTATTTAGAAATATATAGTTTAGTTTTCAGATATGTGAAGATTTTCCAGATTATCTCTCTGTTATTGACTTCTTATTTGATCTTATTGTAGTTTAACACAATATATTTTACATCATATAAAAATTAACTAAAGATCAAAAGCTTAAATATAAAAGATAAAAGTCTTAGGAGAAAACATAAGAGTATAAACTTCATTATATTAGTTTTAACAATGATTAACTTTCTTTCTAAGAATGAACAATTTATGGACACATGCAAAGATAAGCATATTTAATATGTGCAGATCAATTAGTTTGGAAATTAGTATATACACCAAAAAACCATGGCTATGACCTGTGTAATAATCTCCTCCAAAAGTGACCTCCCACATCTTACTTATTATTTATGTATGTATGATAACCCTTTAAGAGTTATCCTGCTAGCAAATTTTTAGGTATACAAAGTATGTTATAAGAGCTATGCTGTATATAGTACATTTCTATGATATATTCATAGTCAGTAATTGAAACTTTGTACCCTTTAATTAATATCCACCTATTTTTCCCTTCCCCTTGGCAACCACCATTCAAATTTTTGCTTCTAAGTTTCACTATTTAGTCTTTCTATATCTGACTAATTCCTCTTAGCATAATTTTTTTGCATTTATTCATATGGACACAGAGGATAGAATTTCTTTATTTTTAGGGCTGAATAATATTTTATCATATTATACACCAGATTTATATTAATGTTGCTTCCATTTATCAGATACTGTGAGTAATGCCTAGATATTGTGAATATGGGAGAGCAGATATCTCTTTGAGATCTGGTTCTAAATTCCCTTGGTTATATGCCCAAAAATGGAGCTGTTGGATCATATGGTAATTCTACATTGAAGTTTTTAGGGAAACTCCATACTGTTTTGTATAGTGTCTGCACCAAGGTACATTGCCACAGAGAGTAAGAGTTTCCTTTCCTCTACATCCATAACTCTTACCTTTTTAAAAAGAAAAATAGTCATTCTAACAGTTATGAGGTAATATTTCATAATTTATTTGTTTGATTGTTAGCATGTGAATGTACAGTTTTCTCGGCACTAGGTGTTCAAGACTATCCTATCCCATCCACTGAATGCTCTTGGTGTCTTGTCAAAACTCCTTTTACCTTATATGCAAGCATTTGTTTCTGGGATATCTGTTGAAATATTCATCTGTTTTCATGCCACTGCTGCAGTGTTTGTTATAAAAATTTTGTAGTAAATTAGTAAGTTTTGAAATCAGTAAATAGGAGATTTCTATTTTTGTTTTACTTTTTCAAGAGTCTTTTGGATCCTTGGAATTTTTCCTATTTCATATCAGTTAATTCTATATTTTTACTTCTGAAAAATACATCATTGGAATTTTGGTAGTGATTGAACTGTAGTTATGCATTATTTCAGGAAATGTTTACATGCTAAAATTATTAAGCCTCAAAATCCATTAATGAGATGTCTTTTCATTTATTTGTCTTTTTAAATTTCCTCCAGAAAAAATACAGTTTTTATTGCCCAAGTTCTTACCTTGTGGCAAAACCGTTTTCCCAAGTATTTTATTTATTTAGTTACTACTGCAAACGGATTGTTGTCTTAATTTCCTGTGTGGATTCCTCATTGTCAGTGTATGGTCACATTTACACTTCAGATGACTCTGAACAAATTCCTTAATATCCTTGACCTTCTGTTTCCTCAGTAAACAAGACAGGCTAGATGATTTATAAAACCTTTCCCACTGTGACGTTCTGTGCTTCTACCTGCATCTTCTGCTCCCTTATTTCTTCAAATCAAGAAATCACTGCAACATTCAAGTCCTTGTTCAGAAGTTATGTTTTACTGGGAAGATTTCTAAAACCTCTTCTGACTCTCTGCTCTATTTTCACATAAATTCAATTTCACCATATCTCAGAGCCATATTCCAACTATCTTTTCTCCCCTAGCAATGAGAAATGAGCCTGGATATGAGCAAGCAGCAAATAAACATCAATGCATGGATGTACCTGACTACTCTAGGAGCTGAACCACTGGTGATGCCCTCCTACCACACACATGCACACACACACAGCCCTTCCTACAGCAGTGGGGAATCTTCTTTTATTGGGAAAATCTGTTTTCTCAAATAAACTAAAATTTGGGTTTTCTTACAAACTAAAATCTGAGAACTAATGCAAGCTAGCATATAAAAAGCAAATTGAATTTTTTGAAGGAAGGCATATTCTTTAGATAATATTTATTGGACAGAAAAGAAAATAATAGTATTCAGACATCAAATAGGCCTTTGTTTTTTTAATAGAAATTATTTCTAAGAGGACAAATTCAGAGTGAATTTGGAAGATTTATGCTTTGCTCATTTTCAACTGTTTTGGGAGACACCCTAGGAAGATGGAATAATCTCATACATATTTCCATTATACATTCAATATCTTAAAATCATGCTACTAACATAGTGTGTGTATATATATATATATATATATATATATATATATATATCGGAGAGGCTTGAGGTTAACCTGGAGAGGTATATGGATTTAACTGTTTCCAAATATTCTAAGGACGGCCACTTAGCATAAGGACTGGAAATATTAAGTTTATAAAGAAAATATATCTCCTTGATGGCACTTATAAAATACAGCTTTTGCTCCAAAAAGCATTTCTGAAGAATAGAGTCAGTTATTCTAACAAGCAACTGACTATTTCGAGACAGTCTTATCTCTGGAAATACCTTAAGAGGTAAAGAATTTCCTGGGACTGACAGTTTTCAGAAAAAGGGAAACACTCCACTGACCAGATTATTCAAGAAAAAATTTAAAACATGAACTAATTCGTTTGTCTCTGATTTTTCTTTGAACTCTGAAAGTCTATAACTCTCTGATTTCCCATACATTTTCATATGGATGTCACTGCAATAGCCTAATCCAACCTTCTTTACTTTTCTTGTATTTCATAGTTAACAACCCATATTCCTGCGAGAACTCCTGTGAATGATGTCCTATCTTGGTCATGCCCTCAAACTATTTTTGTATCTAATAATTCTACTAACTGGTTTTGAGTCCATCACTATTTTTTTCTTTTTGTGCAGCTGCACAGCACTGATTTACTCGCATTGAACTTAAAATTTCTGTTTTATTCACACATGCTAATAACTTGGACTCCAACTGAAAAAACAAACTCTTATTTTCCCTGAACCTAAGTACGATGGATGTTGTGGTCTTGTGCCGTCAAGACCCAAGGTCCCATGTTGAAGATAAAGGCACTGCCAGCTACCAATAGTATTATCTACTGATGCTCAAGCCATCAATCCTCTGGAATTGCTTTGAACCAAAGGGAAATTGCTCAGCAAATTACTCTCCCTATGAGGGGTTAGCCCTTATACTCTGGTTATTTTTGAGGTGCACAGACCAAGTATTCTTGCCTCAATTCAGAATACCTCTGAAAAATGACCCAACCCTAGAAATTTCCCATGGACTTGATTAATTGAAAACTCCGTTACTACTCCACTCCAATTAAGTTTTCCCTCTGCCATTCTTGACTACTCATTCCTTTACCACCGTTCTCAAGAGCATTCCAAAGAACATCCTCAACCAATATACTACATTTAAATCTCTCACTTGAAATCTCTGTTCCTTAGACAATATGTCCTAATCCTCATCAATCTTTGAAAGGAGATTAATTTTACTCACACTTTCATATTGAGAAGACCAAATGAGATTACAAATGTGAAATCATTGAACACAATGAGAAAGATTCATTTCTTTAATGTACATTTTATTACCAGATACTTGATAGCTATCTTCAAAAATTCAAAGGCTCTTAAACTGAAGAAAAAGATGCATGCTACTTTATTTAGTGGGAAGAGAATGTTAACAATGACCAAGTTTTCAGACACTCAGCAATGCCTGGAGCTCAGGTGGCACTCCGTAAGTGCTTCAATCACAGGGGACAAATGAGACACTGAATGAAAAATTAACCTCACTTTTGCACTTCCTGTTTATCATTGTTCAAGCAACTTATACCTACTTCTTTGAATGTTTGTGGGCATCCTCTGTTAAATGGGAATAATAATAATAACCTATTGACCAAAACCTCTGTGGACTGAGAGAATGTGCATCAACCCCATAAATTCATTTGTGGTCTTATAACAAGCACCCAGTAAACATCGCTTACAATTGAGCATTAATTTTATGGTAGAAATTAGACATTTTCTAAATGTTGATTCATTTAATCCTTGCACCAACATTTTAGCATAAGTATTTTTATATTTCAATATAAAAACTTGAAATTCCAAGAGCTTAGGAAACTTTCTGAACTCATTTGTGTTCTTAACCTAGTCTTCCACACTTTTCTTACTCTCAGTCAAGGTTGATTAATATTTATCTGGTCACCCTTATTAGAAACTTGAAGATTATTGCAAACTCCTCCCTCTCCTTTACACCCTAGGTCCAGCCCCTTGTTTATTCTGCTTCCTACCTCATTGCTTCCCATGAAAGATACCACAAGAACTTTGCCTGCGTCTCCTAAACACTGGTCTTTCCTGCATGTATTGATGGTTTATGACCAAGCATTCACAATCTCCTCCGGAGGGGTTCTGTTTTCTTCAGAAGACAACTCCACATGAGTCTGGGAGAAGCCTTCAGTGTCAAAGAGCTACTGTTCTTGAAAGACTTTCCCCACCAATGATGGATGGGACTTGTTTGATAAATAACTTCCAGCTCCCCCGCTGGGTGATACAAATGTTAATACACTCTGTGCAAGGTCCTGGCAAGGGTGGGCTTCCATCCCACTGTAGTAACCTGATCCTTTCTGCATCCCTTTCTGGCTTCCTTCCCTTTGCCACTTCCCTGCCTTCCTATCCTATTTCCGTTCTTGCCCATATAAACTACCTGTACTCAAATTCTGGTCTTTGGATCTGCTTCCCAGAGAACCCAATTTAAGACTCCCTTGATTCCCACTTTAGTTCAGAGATCATTTTCTTTCACTTGAGCACTTGTAATCATATTTTAACTTTTCTCTGTTGGCTTTAATCTCCCCCTTCATATCCTCCCTTCAAAGCTTTCTAAAATATAAATGCTCTCACAGCCTTCTGTGATATGAAAGTCATCCGGGGTTCTCCTTGTATGTAGGATAAAACATGAATTCCTTAGCAAGGATTGCAAGGACTGCATGATCTCATGACTGGACCCATATCTGCCTTTCCATCCCTGCAGCTCACCTTTTCCCAATTTTACCCTTGAGAAGTACATATGGAAAAATATATATTCCTTCTGATGTACTGTGCCATTCCAAGCTTGTGTAGATTAACACAACAGGCATGTTCCTCACTCAGTGTAATTTCCAACCAGTGAGTTTAGAGTCATCCTTGCTACCACCTCGGTAGCAAGTTACACATTTCATATGAGTAATTAAAGGTCGTGTGTCTCCAGCTTTGCACTGGCCACACTGCTATCCAGATATTTGCCACAGTGACAATCTTCACTCTGCTAAGAGTTTTTTGGCAGCAAGCACCAATCTCCTGGATCAATGAGTCTCCAGTATCCCCCCCAGTATATATTGGGTGTTTCAGGAAATTGTGCTGTAGGAATAAATAGCTGACTGTATGATATACAAAATGAAACAGCTGTTGGACCTGGAATTCAGACATGGACATGCCCAATCTCAAAGCCTTATCTCTTTCTAGCCCAGTGCACTCTCTGCAGGAGACAGTTGGCACTGTGAAGCTCTGTTGCTGTGACACAGGTTTTATTATACATTTGCAATGGGTTTCCCTTCTTCACACATTTTATAATATAAAATCCCAAGACCCTTTTTCACTGCCCAGAAGAAAGTACTAGAATCTGAAGCTCCTCTCTTCCAGCAATCAGGTCTGTCTCTTCTATTGTGTTGTGTCAGATCAAGTGTATCTCAGAATCTTCATTTTTTTACCCTCCCCAAATATTACCCCATCTCTCTTTCTAATGCAAGGTGAAAGAAAAGAGTAGCTCAAGAAACTTGACCAGGAAATAAAATCACTCTGAGAAAGGCATCAGGACTGAGCAACTCTCTGGAGATGACAGGAGGTGAGCAGCAAGAAAAGAGGTGAGAAAGGCAGCCTGGCTTAATTGCTGCTACCTAGACCAAGAGGAAGAAGGGAATTCAGGTGACTTTTCACATAATTCAGAAACACTCAATTCCCAGTTTAATAACTGTCTCATTGACTTGCTCTGTATTAATCTGGAGCAGTTATTAACTGACCATTGAAATTACATTATCAATTTGGAATTCGAACAATGCTTTCACTCTGCTCTTGGGAAGATTCCCTTCTCATCTCTCTGCATTCTGATTTTGAAGATGAGGGAGCAGGAAGACAGTCAAGGCTTTGCTAATGTTGTCAGTGGTAACCAGAATGCTGCTGTTGCTTCCCCAGGCTCCTTCGTGCATGATAACAATCTATTTTTGGTTTCTAAACTCTCTACCCATAAATCTAGAGACTCCGCAATCTGGGACAATTCCATTCCCAGCCAGACATGGCGCCTCGCATCTGTAATACCAGTGCTCTGGGAGGCTGAGTTTGGATGACTGCAAGTTTGAGGCCAGCCTGGGCAACTCAGTGAATTAGAAAGATCCTGTCTTGAAATAAAAACTAAAAGAAGGGGTGGATAAATAGCTCAATGTGAAGGCCCTTCGTTCAAGCCCCGGTATCATCCCCCGCAAAAAACCTGCTCTCATGGTGTACCCAAAACGGCTAAGGCGGTGGAGCAAGGGGTTGCAGAACCTGGTCCCTTCTGGGGCCCCACAAGTAGACTGGATCTCACTCTGTGGGCTCCCCCTCCCTTCTGCCCTCCCCTGCAGGGAGCTAGTGGAACCAAACAATGAAAGGGATTAACCAGAAAGGAAGAATCTGTGGGACTAAGGACTGAGGATCTGGAGGTGTTACCCTCCCTTCCACTGCCCTGTACCAGGGCCAAATGAGGAGGGAAATCCAGAACTGAGGCTTAGCAGGCCCATGGGAGTCCTCAGAGAGGTATGAGATTTTGGAAAAATATTTTTTTGTGGTCCAGGGAGAGAGAGAGAGAGAGAGAGAGAGAGAGAGAGAGAGAGAGAGAGAGAGAGAGAGAGGAGAGAAACCGAAGTGTTTAAAAGAATACAGCAAAAAAACTAATAATAATAATTCAAATTTATTTCATACAATCCTAAAGAAAGAATTACTACTTACTTAGTAGATAATATTCAGATAGCTTAAAGTTTGGTAGCATCAAGGACCCCTGAGGCCAATAGAAGTATAAAAGTATCAGAAAGAATAGAGGAGGGAAGTGGCTAAGTCTACCCTGAGTCGACCCATTTTCAGGGATCAGGGTTGGAGCAGGTTTCCAGATAAGACTGGGAGCTTCCAGTATTCTGGGGCTGATCCTGAGAATCCTTGGGGCTTTACACTGCAGGATGAGTAGACAAGGGGCTCAGTTCTGAGGGTCTTTGCAAGGATGCACAGTGATCATCATCTCAGCCAGGCTGGGAGCTGGGCGAGATGCAGCAGGGCCCTATTGTAATCCCAAATATTGAGTACAGTTATCCAAGTACTGTACTTTTCCAGTTTTACTCACAATCCAAATAGTTATATTTACAATCTTATTGAGACGTTATTGGAATCCCAGCAAGTTAATTCCAGTCTACCACCTCCGATGCAACCCATGGCGAGAGTAAAGACACCAAGACATATTCCAAGTTAAGGGCAGCCAAGGGGTCATAAGCCCAATCCCCGTAGGATGTGCAGACAAAGGCCCTGATCCTAGGCCTCTCCCAGAATTTATTATCCTGTGAAGAAGGGGATGGCTCAAGCGTGAGTGACAGTGAGGATGGTGAGAACTACATGAGTAACTTGAGCTGGCTGGCCAGGTGGGGAGAAAAGCATCTGCAAAATGCAGAGATAAGGATAGGCAGATGGATCAATTTGCATGATTCAATTAAGGGAGCAACTGAATTGTTTTAGGAGGCTGTTGCTTAGGTTTCTGATATGTAAACTTTTGTGCCCTGGGGAGTCATAGCCTCTTTACCTTGAGGCTCATACCCAGTTGACATTCCTGATGCTGACTGGCTCTACCATCCTGCTGTGCTTATATATTTTAGAGAGAGCACTATGTGAGGAGACAGGAGACTGTCTGGCAGCTTTAGACATTACATACCAGCACCTCAGCTAGCCTTATTCACAATGCTTACAGCCAATTGAAGAGTGAAGGAAATATCATAGTCAGCTCTATACATATCAGTATAAGGAAATAAGTCTCAATACAATCAAAGTTGCAACAGTTGTTTCTCATTCAAGGGGAGTCACTTAAGTTGTCTCCCACAGGGTCCTTCATCCCACAGTCTGCCGGGTGCTTCTTACTCAACGTGATGCATCCTCTCCTGGGGCTCAGGGTGGAGACTGCTCAGCTTCATCCTTCCTAAGCCAGTTTCTCCCAGATCTAACCTCACAAAAGTCCTTCAAGAAGGATAACGTCCATCTGCTTCACCGCAGATCAGTTTAGCAGCCATTCTGGGCTCAAGGGCTCTGAGGAGGCTCTATGCCTATCCTTCTTCCCATCTGGTATTCCGTGGAGATTTTGACCTCCATGGCAGCAGTGGGAGTAACAATCTCAATGATGACGCACCTTGGAATCTGATAATTTGAATGTGAAAATTATCAGAAACTAGGTTTGAAGGACTTCCCATCCAGTAGGGTGCAGTGGAGATACTTTCCTGGAAAGCCTGAAAGACTAGCTCCTCAAGTACAGAAGCAAGAAAAAGGAACAAGGACCTTGGGTGACCCCATGCCTAAAGCCTTGTGCTGATACCCAGTCCCATCAGGAACCACTGAAAAAAGTGTCGTCCATTGTGTCCTGGCTTCCTACATTTGCTTTCCCTGCAGGGAACTGGGATGCCTGGATTTTGCATGTGAGAAATAAGCATTTTTAAACACTTGCCTTCTACCAATCCCAACAGGCAGTCAGATAGGGCTGTTGCCTCCTGTCCAACAGGGTGAGGAGAGCCCACCCCTTCTTTTTGGCAAGACACACTTGCTGCATTATACCAATAGCTCTGCCATGCTCCTCCTTGGCCCTACACCCCAAATACATATCCCTTTCCCCACCAAGGGAAAGACTTCCCCCTACTGTTCTTGTGCTAGAACTCTCACTAGTTGGGGGTGGTAGCTTCTGGAACAGGAAGGACTTCTCTTTCCCTAATGGAGGGTGCAATGGGGTAGAGTGGCTGGGGAGAGACACCCTGGAGCAGGAGGATGGTCTCTCTGCTGTAGAAAGTAGAGGAAGATTGTGGTCAGACTTAATTTGAGGCATCTGGTGAAGCCACATATACATCCGCTAAGGAAGATTTCAAAAGCAAAAGAAAGGCGGGAAATGAATCAGATCCATGAATAATCAAAGTGATGTTGCACAAAATGCAGAGAAAACAAAAAGGGAGAGGGTTAATGTATTAACTGTGCTGTTAAGAACTTAATTTTATTAAAAGTATTTTTATGTAAGGCCAAAAAAAAAAAAAAAGGTTAACATACCCATTCAGCAGACTGCATCATTTCCCCTGCCTCCCATGGACGTCTTCTCCAGGTGGCAGGTCAGTCCTGCTATCACCATGAATGTGCCTGTGAGTCTGCTTCCAAGAGAGACTTGCTAAGGACCACTGTTATGTAATTGAAATGCAATTTATTATGACTATGATCTGTCTTTCACTAACTAACTTTCGTTAATTAATGAGGCTACCTTCAGTGCCCCATGTATGACAACCTCAGTAGAATTTCCTGTTCAACACTAGGTGATAGACAGATACAGATACCAAGTAACAACTTTTTCTTCTGGTGGTGTAGACTGAACCCAGGGCTTCCCACCTGCTGAGCACATGCTCTGTCAATAAGCTTCACTATATAGTAACTATAAAAGTTTTAATCCTAAAGTCAAAAGGTCCAGGTAATGATGGAGTCAAAATACCCAAGTTTATTCACAACGGGCCCTCTCTCCCTTCATCTAGAAAGCTGCAGCTTTGGTCTTGCCCACTCTCCCCTCCTCACTTTCCACAAAATTACTGGGAGTTTTCTCGTCAGGTCAGGGCAGGCAGAGGTTGGAGTGAAGAGGAAATGAAAGGCCTTATTTGAGGCTATGGACAAGGACTGACTCTGCACCCTTGGGCCTCGAAGAAGCGTAAGGCTTACTTCCTCTCCCGAAGGTGCTTGATTTGTTCTCTGGAGTTTCCATCACCAAAGCCTTCACCTGCACTGTACCTTCATCCTGAAGGATATGTATCCCAACTGGCAAATCCTGGGAAACTGCTGTTAACTTCTACCTTCTCCCTGTTTAGAACTTTTTTACTTTTTTGTGGTCATTTCCCAAGATGGGGTGGCTACACGGCTGCCCTTGTTCTTCCTTTATACTTGTTTGTAAGGTTTTTCTTTGTTTTGTTTTGTTTTGTTTTGTTTTGTTTTTCAGTACTAAGAATAGAAGACAGGAACTTTGCAGTAAGCTATATCCCTAGCCCTTTTTTTAAGTTTTGAGATAGGGTCTCACTAGGTCATTAAATTCCCCAGTTTGGTCTCAAATTTGAGATCCTCCTGCATCAGCATAGTTACAGACAGACACAGGTATAGATATCATAGACGACTGTTTGTGTCTACTGGAAATCAACCATGATCCAAGAGAAACAAACAAACATCCATCTTCACCAAGTGCTGGGGTCACAGCAAGTCCCATCACCCTTGGCTGACTTGGCACCCCAGTCATCAGACACAAGCTTGGCGAGTTCGAAGCGCCAGGGCAGGTTACAGAAGTCCAGAAAGCCCATGAAGCCCCTCACTGGGCTTATGATAGTAGTAGGTAACATCCCAGCCCCACGTTCACACATTCTGGGAGAGGGTTACTTCTCTAGATGGCACAAGAGCTCTCCGGTAAGAATCAGTTTTTAGATCTTCCCTTCATCTCTGTTCTCAGTCTTTGTTTTATGGGAAATCAACAGAGAATTCAAGTTGGTAACCTCTTTACAATCTCTTTATAAATTTTACAAGTGAGGATCTTCCTGGTATTCATTTTTGTATCTGCAATGTCCTGTGTTCACACCGAGGTGAGAACTGGGGTAGGAAGGGGACTCAAATTCCTCATCTTGCTGCCAAGACTTAAGAGGGTCCATGTTACTTCACCCAGTATTTGGGCTACACTCTGATATCTTCTCTTTTCACAAGTTATAAAATAGAGGCTCAGAGCAGTAAATACACTGTTTATATTCACCCAGCCGTTTGAATGATGAGCCATAATCTGATCTCCAGACCTTTAGGACTTTATTCCAGGGGTTTTGACTTTTTAACTATGATATCACTGGGCATCACATCTAAAATGCTTTCTTCGTGATGCTGAGAAGGCTCACTCACAGGTGCACAATTTCCCCAACTCTGTCAAGGTTAATTGTGCCCCACATGTCCATCAAGCATTGGGACTGACACTGCCTGCTTTGCCCTGGTCAGAAGTTATAACGTGTTTATATTAGGACATGAGAAATTGACATCAATTTGTTAATCCTTTTTGGATTATCGCAGTCTCTCACTGTCTAATTTAGAGTACTTCAGCAGGGAAAGGAGCAATTAAGGAAAAAATTCACCAAAATTGTGCTATGAAATAATCTGGTTCTTTTTCTCACTTCACCAGAGCCTGCCTATCCCCTTCTTGCATGTAAACACACATTTCTACATGTTCTAAAATCATGTACTCATTTAGCGCACGAATAAAAATATTTGCTAAGCAACTACTGAATGTCATATCCTATAACAGGAGCCATCAATTCCAAAGTGGATTCCCCATAGGTTCGATAGTGGGCTGGGATCTTCATGGGAAAGAAAAGCAATGTGTACAAAATGTGGTACTTCTTAGTAGACTAAGAGACCTGCTATCTAAGTCATTTTACAATCGACTGCAAGATAAGACAGGTTCCTAGTGACTTCAACAATTTTTAAGCAGTAGCTATCCTTCCTGTCACCACTGCTTTTACTCCAATTTTCATTTTTCCTGGAATCAGGCAGAATGATCAGTCCTTCTGGAACATATTGACCTCATCACACCACCAAGTGAGTGGCACAGGGAGTGGCCTGTCTCTTCCTCTCTGGTTCCATTGATCAATGAATGTCACCAGCCAACTCTGATGTTAATGCAACATCAGGGAGGGGGCCACAGGGATTGGCACAAGTGTGCATACAACAAACATTAGGAAAATATGACACAGTCCCTCACATGTGTCAGCAGAGAGCAATAGATGCGGTTCTTTGGGGATATGGAAACAGGAAGACTATCTCTAGCTGAGAGAAAAAAGGTGAGTTTCTGAAAAAGGTCATGCCAAGCTGGGTTTTGAAACTAGACAGCAGGATGAGAAAGGTTGTAGAGGGATTGGGAAATCCTGGTACTCTGGAGACAGAGTACTGAGAAATTACTAAGCAAGTCAAGAAGAGCATGAGGTAGAGAACCAGATGGGGGAAAACATCAACCTATGGTTATGGAAAGCCTTAAACTTCAGGTGTTGTATGAGTTAAGGGTTCTCTGCAGAAAGACAATCGATGGAAAATATATGTATAATTATGCAAGGGGATTTTTTTAGGTAGGCTTACAGAATCAGAGACAAGAGAGTCCACCATGGCCATCTATGAGCTGGATCCATTAAAGGGGCCATTATATGCTCAGCCCAAGATGGCAGCTGCAGAACAAGAAAGATAAAGGATTAGCACTGGTCCTAGGCTGAAGCTCTGGAAGCTCCCAAGAGAGCTGCAGCTGGTGAGTCTGCATTGGAAGACTGGAGGAAATGGACCCTGGAAACTGATGTCCAAAGTGAGGGCAGCAAGGAATGTACCCTCTTAGGAAGACTGGAGCTCTTCAAAAAGGCACACTTCATGCCTCTTTCTCTTTTTCTTTCCATGCATTCTACATTGGTTGATGTCACTCACAACCAGGTGGGTCTACCCCACTTAGTTTGCTGGTCTACAAGTCAGTCATCCACAAGCACATCCGGAACCTGGTAATCTCCTGGGCCTTTCTGTCTCAGCTCAGCCTCACATTTGACAATCTACAAGTGACAAAAACCAAAGCCTCACTGTGGCAGCAATAGGTGGAGAGTCAGGGAAGATAGAGATATAGCAAAAGATAAGGAAATTATGCTGCAATTGAGTTTATCTGATCTGCAAACAGCAGTGCTTGAACAGAACATGAAATAAAGACCCTAGTTTTGCAGGCCGTCCACCCAATTCCTGTCTGTCACTTACTCAGGTCCTAAGACCAGCTTGAATGCTCCCTATTTACCCCTAAAGGCTACTCTGTCTGTGGAAAAAAATCAACTGAACTTTTTTCATATTTACATTTCACATTTCATCCTAAAATTGTGTGTTTGGATGTGTTGATGTATTTGTCCTCTAGAGAAACACCAGTTTTAAAACATGGAAGTATTGCTTTCATTTTTTAATTTGCTATTCTGGCTCATGGCTACTCATAGTTTGTGTGTTGAAAGGACAGTTCACATGAGGAAACATGAGGAAGACTGGTTGGAAGATGACTGCTGTCACCAGTAATGGACTGAAAACTGGAATGCAAGAGTCAATGAAATATGCTGATTACTATTTATATATTTATGTACTATAAATATATGTGTATGTATAGGTATAGCCATTAAACCTTGAGGTTTATTTTATATTTTCATATACTACCTTTTGAATTCCAGCATTAACATCATATGAATGAAGCCAAATATGTCACACTTACCTAAGCTGGGACATGGATGCTTGGTCTGACATTAACTGAAATACCCAGTAGGAGTCTAATGTACTCCCATGAATAAAATTCCATTTCTCAAGCACCATGTCTTGTGTGCCTTTACTGTCGAAGGGGTCAGTGGGGAAGTTCAAATAGCCAAGTCCCAAATTCTAACACCCACCTTAGTATCCACAAGGTTAATTAGCTATAAATATTTTCTTGCCTGAAATTCACACCTGCCATGAAAATCTCACTAATGGTATTTCTCCAAGGCTTTCTGAATTTTGGAGTTCTCTGCTTCATTAGGACTGGGAACTTATCTGGTCCCAGAGGGAGCCCAATTGGTGAGGTTGAATGGGGAAAAAAATAAGTCCAGAATTCTTGGAAAGGAGACCAGTGGTGATCTCAGTTTTCAGCATTGTTTCTCAGAAGAAAATAACAGGGATGACATAGATTACGGAAATCCATGTCCTATATTTAGGCTGAAATACAGGTTATTAAGGCACCTGCATTCTGACTGGTATAGTACTATACAGTACCAAAGATGGTCCACAGAGTCCTTGGTAATCTCCTATGACCTCTGTGTAAGGTATAATAGTTCCTTAGGTTTGTTGTAACAAATCACCACAAATTGGGTGGCTTCAAACAACAGAAGCACATTCTGTCTCAGTTGTGGGATAGGAATTAGCGGGGACATGCTCCTTCTGAAATGTCTAGGGAAGAGTCCTTCCTCATCCCTTCTGGTATGACACAGAAACCCTTGGAATTCCGTAGCTTGTAGTGACATAAATACAACGCTGGTCTCCACCTCCACACAGTCATCCTCTTTCTCTGCCTTCTGTCTCTCTACCGAGTCTTCTAGTGAGGACAATAGCCTTGTTGAGTTTAGGGCCCTCAAGAATCCTTATCTTTACTTGCTTCTATCTGTAAAAAGTTTATTTCTAAATAAGGTCTCATTCACCAGTTGCAGGTGAACATGAATTTGGGGAATACTATTTAACCCAGATCAGTGAGTATTTAAAGGAGCAACCAAAGTGCAAAGGAATGAATGTTATTATCTAAGAAGCTCACAGTCAGCCTCATAAAGAATGGGTACAGAAAAAGGCAGATGACCTGAACTTATACAGCCCTTTCACAAGCCCAGTAAGGGCAATAAGAACTTAATGTGCATCCTCAACACTGTCCTTGAATTCATTTCTAAACTCTGTGTGTTTCAGTGAATTTATGCCTGTCTTATTCAAAAGGCCTAGAAGTAAGAAGGATTTTAATATTTCAAATGGAATATTAATTATTCCTCAAGGAAACAATCATTCACAGAGTAGACTCTACTTTGCATGTGCAATTCTAGATATATTGTACAAACTGTTTTGTTTAACTTTATCAATAATGACAAGTAACAATTATTTTCCCTATGATACAAGTAAGAAAAATAAGTTTGAACAAATGGCTTCCTTTTTCCAAGATTATTTATGTATTACTTAACTTCTCTTTTTCAAATAGAAACAAATGCTAAGCTGCATTTAATCAAATTTACTTATACCATTTATGCAAAATAGTAGCAAAAGTTACACTTTCTACAGACGATGGAATCTGACTTTTAAATTGTCAATTAGTTCTTACATTGCTTAGGGCAGAACTTTTCCTAACTCTTTTTCATGAACACCAGGAAATCTAAGTACATAAGGAGGACATCTATGTCCTACCCACTAGCATTTGATGGTGGAATTGTAAATTTTTAAATAAATCCTCAAATAAGAATTCACAGTTTAATCCCAAATGATGGAAAAGACTATCAGAAGCCATGGAATTCAATACTGGTCTAAAATCTGCCATATAATGATCACACTTTTGGGGGAAATTCAGTTCTGTAGTTTTCAGCTCCTTCATTTGTTAAACCAAAGCATGGTATTATGATCTCTAAGTCCATTTTATTTTATTATGACTATAAGAATTTCTAAAGCATATTCTTTCTCGAGCATCTATGCAAAAAAGTCATCATTGGTTAGAAATACATTGTAATGTGTTTTAAGTTTAGATTCTTATTTGACTATAACCCAATTTCTTTCAGACCCATGTTCATTTGTATGAATGTAGAGCATGTTATTGACAACAAATAAAATATATTACCCTAGTACCACCCACAGATAGCTCACTTCTTTATTATCATAGCTTATTTTCTACCAAATACTATCTTCTGAAATGATTTAAAATATTGAGATTTTGCACACCTACAGAAAGACACTTCCTGAGGTACATTTTTCATTCTTTGGGTGAAATTGTTGCCTGGGACTGCCAAGGAGACTCCTCCCCTTGAAGGAAAACTTGGATTGGTGTGCTTGGCAGATGATTAAAGCAAACTCTGTTTACAGGTTTTTCTTTTGACCTAGTAAAATTGGAGAAAAGAGAAAACATTGGTGACTTTTCTCTCTGCAAGGGTTTTTCAACCTTAAGAGCCATGCATGTGAGACCTCCCCCAAATGAGCACAATGGGCTCATGTTGCCAAGTTTACCAATAACAGCAGAGCTGGAAGATCGGCCTTTAATAAGGCCACATTTTATTGGCTATATACATATATCTGTTGCTTAGATGTAGGATAAGATTTTTATGAGGTCTAGGGTTGCAAGGAGTAAGCTTTCTCTGGTCTTTAGCTCCAATGGGCCACCTGGAAATCCCAGAAAAAATTTACAATATTTTAAATGAAAAACAGTCTTTCCATTTTTATTAGCAATGTTTAACTAAATCTTGTCAAATTGTAAAAAGAGAAATTCATGGCTTTAGCTAATGAGTAATTTTTGATTAGCTAAATGTATATAATTGGGGGGTATATAGACCAAAATTACTTTTTAAATAATTTTTATTTGGAAATTAAGTATGTGAATGAAACTAGCAAATCTGTTTGGAATCAGATTTGTCAGATATTAGAAAATATTGTAACAAAGGAAAAAATCCAAAGAAAAGTATTCAGGCTAAAAGAGGATTTTTGAACTCATACTGTGATACCCAGAATTTTGCCTCTTGTGACCAGGGAAAGTTAGTGTCATGGTTTAGATGTAAAAAGCCCAACAAAAAGCTCATGGGTTTTGGAATCTGATCGAATCATAAAGATTCTAACTTCATCAGCGGATTAAATCATTAAGTGATTCTTAAGTTGAGGGCATTATTGGGAAATGTTGGAAACTAGAGGTATACCTAACTGAAGGAAATGGGTCATGGGATGTGATATTGGGGACTATATCTTGTCCTTGGCACCTTCACCAATGACTCTCTCCTTCTCTGCTTTCATGGCTTCCATGCAGTGAGAAGTTTTCCTCTACCATGCCACTCCACATGATGTTCTGCCTCAAATGCATACTCATAGCAACAGAACAACTAACCACGGACTGAAACCAATGAAGCTGTGAGCCGAAATAAACCTTTCCTCCCATTAGCTACTTGAATCAAGTATTTTGTCACAGCAATGAAGAGTTAGCACAGTTATAAAAATTGTTGGATCATTTTAGAAGTCACAGTCTCGGGAGACACCACGAATAGGAAGTAAGATTGTATTTTTAATGTGAAATAATAATAAAATAATCAACACCTCAGACAATTAATTAGGAGAACAAAATATTGTTCAAAGTTGAATAAGACAAAGAGGTCACATTTTCCTGTTGAAAAGAAGAGATGTTAAAAGAATAGATCAAGAATGAGATAGTGCAGGAGTTAATACTTTGTATTAGTACTATTAGGCACCATCCGGGTGTCTGCTTTAGCGTGCATGTTCTGTGATTTGTGATGTCCGACTCACCCATTGTGCTCTTAGCAGTCTCCATGATATTGTCCTTTTGGCCACATGTCTTAAGGAGCTAGATTTTCAAATCTTCCCTGATTTCTAAGAAGGGCATTGGCATCCTTCCAACCAACTTTCTTTTAAAATTCTACTCTAGCACTCTTCCAATACTTTCAATAAAAACAATTGCACCCAGAGACTTAGCTACAGGCAATGAATAAGTTGTAGGAAGGGTAGGAAGACTATAATATTGCTTGGAAGACCTGAATGAAAGAACCTTTTGGCCACTGTTTCAGGCTCTTTAATCTTCGTGCTGGCCATTCTCTTCAGGAGGAGAAAGTAGCTCTGCAGGAAGCTGATTACTCCCAGAGAGGATTCCTCAGTAGTGACACCTGTTTCCTGAGAAAGAAGCTGTCCTCAGACAACAAGGAGAGAAGGAGGACAAAAGTCCTACTTTCCTAAGCATTTGCACCGATGCAAAATGAACACAGCCAGACTCACAGAGTGTTCTTCACTAGGGGCACTCAGGTCTCATTTCAGTAACCACATTATATGTCTAATGGGCAGTTAAGATCAGTACCACTTGGAACTCATTTAAAATTTATGGCTTCCCCCAACTCCTGTTTTCTGGATTCAGACTCAATTTATGGCTTGGAATACAGTGTTTCCTACAGGAAAAACTTTGAAATGTGTGAGAGAAAAAAGGGCTCTTGGAGAATATTAAATATCTCTTACAAAACACCATGCTGATGAGTAAATGAGAGTGTAAATGAATCCAGATAAAAAGTATTGTGTTTCCATGGAAATGCTCAGGGGCTTAAGAGTTAAGGGAAAAAGTTTTGTGGGGAAATGTGTTTTAGGTTATGCCAAATGCAAAACGTGTGCAAAAACATTTGAGATGTTTTTCCTAAGATGCTGCCACATTAGTCCTTCTTAGTAATTAGTAAATTAGACAAGTAAAATTTATGTGTAAACTCAATGCAATTCATGAGCATGAATAATGACCTCCAAGTACAAACTGCAATTAAATACAGAATATTTGTAGAATTGCCCTTGAGTAAATTCTAGGCTCTAAAGAAGTTGGGAATTAGGCCATGAAGAAAGAGATGAAGGCATTGACTTAATGAATTTGATTTTATTTTTAATGTGGCTTTTAAATTATTTTGAATTTAGTCATTTTAAGAATGTGGATAGGAGAAGAAAATAGAATAGAATGATTTAAGTGGGCACACACGTCAAATTTTCATTCTTCAAAAATCTAGACGAGGACAAAAGCAAGTGGACTTTGGTACTGTGAAAAAAATGTGTCGAATCTGACAGATAGACAATGAACTTTGCCTCCTCTTTTGACACTTAAGGAAACAATAAATTCCGTAGTGTAGTTTTCTTTGTACATCATTAGAATGGGCACTTTTGCCCAGTATATATGAGAATCTGATATGAATTATTGTCACTTCCTCTTCGTCAAACCTCTGCTGAAGTCTTCTCAGTCAGAGACACTACGCTGAGTCTTCTCTGAAGATACAGAGATGAAAATCACAGCTTCTGTCTTCTAAAGGCTGGTGGCATCAGAGAAAGGGAAATCACACAATAAATGAATCCAGTGTATGACCCTGCTAGGGGTTCCAAAATCCAGAAACCAAACACCATGAGGGTCCGGAAGAGTGCTTGAAAAGAAATTCATCAATTTTATTTCTTCAATGAAGTATCTCTGAGCTTTTTGATTCATGCTTATATCTTCTTTGTTTTTCTAAACCTTGTAGTGAAATAATACCTGTCAACCCATCCCTGTCGTGATCCCCGTACCCTCCTTCTCTGTCTAGGCATGCGGATGCCAGTTGAAGCTCCATAGTTATAACGTGAATTTCAAGTTTGAGTATGCATCTATTGTTTGCACATCACAATATGTAATAATTATCTGTTAATTTTTAAACTAAAACAAAAGCGTATTGTGAAACATGTTTTTTAAGCTTTGTAAACTCCATTTATTAAGTACAATGCATAACTAATCAATATAATAAATTCATATTTTATGAAGGCTGTTGGTAAAAATCTCTCAGGGAACGATGGAAAAATTGTTACCCAGTGGAGTGAATTCAGTTTTCATGGGGATCTAAACAGAACTGTGAGTACTTTAATTTGATTGTTAAGAACAATCCCCCATCAAATAATTAGCAAAGCAAGATGATCCTCACTGTTCCCCGCAAGTCCTCGCTGTTCCTGGGAGGACAAATTTAAATGAAATTGTACCTATCTCATTTTTGTCATTCTAAACAACCAATATGACTATCATTTTCATGCAGCATTTTCAAGCAAAATGGAATTTTACAGAGGAATTGCACTACACAGCATAGGTTCTTATTCAGGCATCTGAGAAATATCACTTCAGTTAATCCATTGTGATTTGGGGTTATTTAGTCAGAGGGGCAGATCAAGTCAAAACCAGACCAATTTTAGTCTAATACTATCAGGAGGGAAAAAGATGTACTGGGATCATGTGGATGGGTTTCCAAATCGCCTTTTCAAACAGTTCCCCTGACGAATTACTGGAGTCCAAGTGGATACACACAGAGGAGGTATCAAAATGGTTCTTCTGAAGTGGGGCCTATTTCTGGGGAATTCTGAAATACTGTAGATGATGTCAATTACAAAGAGACTGTTATTAAGAGCTGGCATAAACATAGAATGTCAGCTTTCACTGTGAATATTTAGAGGATAAGAAAAGTGCAGTATTGTAGAAGCTACTTCTTCCAAGGCAGGAGGTATTTGCCAAAGTAGCACTGCTGGCAAAGTTATGAAACATAGGAAAGAAGCCCCTGCAGTGTCAAAAAAGTGGAGAGATGACAATTCCTTAAAACTGGGCAACTTCCTTGAGTTAATAATTCCAATTGTCATGTGTATAAACAAGCCATATCTTTATTTTGCACAATTTCTTAGACAATGATTATTCTTCAGCGATCTGCAATGCACTGGTCCTTTCCCCATTCATTCATTGCATTCAACCTTTATTGAGCATCTTGTAAATGCCAGACATTGTATTAATCAATGAGAAGGTGACAATATTAAAGTATAGGCTCTGATATCAAAGAGCTTACTGTCCAGAAGGGAGAAAGATGCCTTCCAAAATCATTAGTTTAAATGATTAATTCAAAACAGCCATGGTAGTTCATACCTGTAATCACAACACCCTAGGAAGCTGAGGCTGAATGATCAAATCTTCAAGCCTATGCCGGGCAACTTAATGAGATTCTGTCTCAAAATACAAATATAAAAAAGGACTGGGAAGGTAGCTCAGTGCAAATGTCCTGGGATCCATCCCTAGTATCACAAAATAAAATAATAAAATAAATAAAATAAAATAAAATAAAATAAAATAAAATAAAATAAAATAAAATAAAATAAAAGTGTTCTGCTAAACAGTTTCCTTAGCCTTGGCGCTACTGGTATTTTGGGTTGCAGATCACTTTGTAGGAGGGTTTTCCTGTGTGTAGTGGAACCTTTCACACTGACTTCTACCTACTATGTGAAAGTAGCACACTGCCAGCCTGATAACCATATATCCCTCCAGACACCAACAAATATTCCAGGAAGGCAAAATCTTGCCTGAGTAGAAATTGCTGTGCTGAAAGCTCTTCTAGAGAACTGTAGAAGCAGAGAATGGCATCTTTATTCCATCTAGAGGCCCCAGAGGCTTGTGTTGAATTTGGAAGTTCATTCATTCAAGAACCAGAATAAGCACATATCAGAGGCAAAGTGCTAGACCATGTGCAGAGGGAAGTAGGAGTGAGTTCAGTGGAGGGACATGTATCTGTGACCTGCCCTAGTGAGATGTGAACTGGGAAGGTATTGCCAGTGAGCTGAAGACAATCAAGTCCAAGAAAAGCCCTGCACCTCAAGCCAAAATCTTTAGAGGTTACTTTTGCCCCATGTGTGATGAAAGACTACTGTAAGATTTTAAGCAGGAAATTTTTATGCATGAATCACAAAGGCTGTGTGTTCAGTTGGCAAAACAACTTATGGAAAAGTCAAACATTCTGTCAACTACTGCCCAGCCCATAACAAATACCCATTGTGTCTGGGTTTCCTCCCTGAATAAATCTCACAGATGATCCCTCAGAATTGAGCTCCCAGGGCTTAGAGCAGTTTGAGGGAAATTCATTGCTACCCTTCCTTTAGAAGGGTAAAAGCCTTTGCAATCGCTGTGAGATGTGTATTCTTTGCATGTATCTTAGATGCTCCGCCCTCCAAGATACAAGAAGAATACAAGAGAAACCCAAATCAATAAAGCAAAATGAGGAGCCATGTACATTTTACTGGTGCTCTAACTTTCAAAGTACAAATTTTCGCTTTTGAGAAAGGAACTTTGCTTCTTGAGTGTGGAGAGCTTGTGGCCAGGCTTCCAGATTAAGTGAAAGTCATTACAAAATGTTTTACACACATAGGAAGCACCGGAATTGCCCAATGCTAGTTGGGCTCTCCAAAATTAATTCTAATTATCTCATAACACAAACGTGCTCAAATTTCCAGCAGTTGGTATTATTTTCTCCTTGACATCAGACATAAAAGAAAGAAAAATAAACATGGGATAGTGACGGCATTAAGCTGGCAATCATTTTTCTTTAATATTTCAAATTCAATTCCAAACCAGATTCTCTGTTTTGTCCTGGAGATTAGGGTAGGAGGATTGCTGTCTTGCTCTGATGAAAGTCTTGCTTTTCCAGTTAGCTTAATTAAGTGAAAAGGGGAGGATGCCTGGAGGAGAGCAGTCTGGTTTATATCAGGGTTAGAGTTTGGTTTTTCTAATGCACCACAGATTTCTGTTGTTTTATGTTTTCAACATTTTTCTGGTTCTTGGTAGTAGGGCCAGTTCCGTTTTTGAAATGAGCTAACCCCGTGGGTTCAGTGACTTGGCGCTTTTGTTAAAGTGTGTGGTATTTCTGATGACAGCAGTCCAAAGTCAAAAAGATTCTGTGTATTTCAATTCAGTCTGCATCATTTAGGAAGGGATAGTTAATTATTACAGCAAAGATGAGCTCTCCACTCCTCTAAATCTATACATATTTCTAAAATCAGACCACTTATCAAAAAATTCTCTTTTTTTTGCATTTCTTTTTTTAAATTTTAAACAGAAAAAGGCAAGAAATAACAGTAAAAGAGTTTCAAAACAAGTTAATGAGACCAACCTTTATCAATACATTGCATATTGTTATATTCACAGTAGTTGTTCGAAGTACCAGATAGAGGCATAAAACATTGTCCAGAAAACTACTAGCACAAAACTTTCCCTTCAGTGAGCTAAGAGAAGGCGCTGAGGGTTTAGCTCAGCAGTATAAGCGCCTGCCTGGAAAGCACGAGGTCATGAGTTCAATCCCCAGTACCAGCAACAACAAAAAAAAATGAACCAAGAGATACCATTGTATAATTATCTTAATTGTCTTAAAAACACTGTCTTGCAAAAAAAAATTATTGTTATTATTATTATTTTCTTTTTCCTTTTTTTTTTAACCAGGGATCAAACTCACAACCTTGCACTTGCCAGGCAGGTTCTTACACCACCGAGCTAAATGCCCTGCTTGGTGACTTCCTATAGTAGATTCATAATCCAGGTCTTCAACATTTGAATTTAATGTTGGGTCCTTTTGCCTCTTTACTGTCTTATATGTGTTGTTAAAATGCTATATGCAACAGATAAGCACTTGGGCAAACAACTCATCTAACTTGTCTAGGATTTTCCTCATAGATCTAAAATTCTGTGGTTTCAGCGCTGAAAGTTCCTCTTCCTGAGTCTCTGCTCATACCTGTCAACCGGAAATGGGATCACCCGCTTCTTCTCTACAGTGCAAAATATAACATGTGGGGAGAGAACGGTGGTTCACAAAATATGCTCAGTTTGTATCTCCAAAAAGTAAGTTGCTCAGATATGAGTCCTGTCTACCATTAGATAGTAAAAGTTACTGGTTTTCACATTTTTCCTTGTTTACAGTTCTGATCTCATCAATTCGTGAATGTCAGGCAGAATGAAATTTCCATTTGCCGTTAGCACTAGATAAGAGGTAGGAGGCTGAGAACACAGTGAGCGTGTATTCCTTGCTTCTGATGTCACCATTTGAATGATCTCCACGTATTTCATGAGCACATAGAGTGCTCTGGGCACCTGGAACTGATGTGGACATGGTATCAGCAAACTAACCCTTTCCACGAGAAGGTGCCCACCGTCCATCCAAAGACAGCTCACCTGTGGAAACGTACACTGTGGTGTTACATGATAAAGGCCAGATAACCACACCCCACTCCCTTCTAATGTTTCATTTATTCAAATGTTTATTGGGTAGGTGCCCTGGATCTACTGTACATTAGAACAAGACAACGGTGATGGAGAGAAGAGAAAGAGGTTACCATCTTTATTTTCCTCATTAAGGAAATCATTTGGTTCTGCTTAATTATTTTTTTTAAAAAGGATCGAACCCAGGGCCTTTACTCTGAGCTACATCCTCAGCCCTTTTTTATTTTTTATTGTAAGACATGGTCTCAGTAAATTACTAAGCTGTTTACATGGAGCCCAAGACTTCCTGCCTCAGCCTTCCAAGAGGGGCTGCTGGGATTCTTGTCTTGTGACCCCCAGACTTCACTGCACTGGTTAATTCTTAACACTGAGAATGACAGGAATCAGAATTGAAAAGTGAGTTTCCACCTTCTACTTATCCAATGGAAAAAAATTACAAGAGAAAATAACATAGGTAGCAAGAGCTAGAAACCAAAGAAACAACACCAAAACCTTAAATCAGAGAAAAAAAATGAAAAAAATAAAGAGAATTGAAAGAAGATAAAAAAGTTCTTATTAAAAATGTAAGTTTGAAAAATATGAATGCATTTTATATGTATGGCTGACATATTGAAAATAACCAAACTTTAAAAAGATTTATGAAATCAACTTTATTGATATATAGCATATTTACAATAAAATGCAACAATTTTATGTGTATATTTCAATGAGTTTGAGCAAATTTCACACCACATAAGCATCACCACAACACAACATACAGCTCTGCACACTCTCAGAAAGCCCTTCTTCAAAGGCAGCACCCCCGAACCCCTACCTGCAACTCTATGACCATTTCATGCTGATAATTTGGAAAATTTTAGTTGAAGAAATAATTGTCTAATATTAAGGTTACTGAAGTAATGCACTAAAAATAAAGTAGCAAATTTGAATCACACACACACACACACACACACACACACACACACACACACAAATGTGTTGTTCATTTGAAAGGTTGGCAAGTAATATCAGATGGGTCCAGAAACACTTTCAAAGTCATATGAAGTGTTACGATACAGAGAAAAGAGGGGACCAGTCTCAGTTTTCTCATGTTACCAGTCAAATCTGTCAAGGGTATGAAAAAGGAGCAGGGGAGGGAAAAGACTGGAGTCAGAAGCCAATCCTGTGTCAATTACATGTAGAAGTTCTAAACTGGAGTCATCTCATCTCCAAAGAATACTGAAAGAATACAAATGGTTTAAGAAATTTAATTGTGACAATTGAGAAGTCATTCTTTGTGTTAGTTAACCTAATGTTGTAACGCATGCCTCAATTTGTCAATTTTACCCACAAAAATCTATAAATTTAATGCAATTTAAAGGAAACATGAGGTTTTCTTTTTTGGAGTTTGACATTGAGTTCTGAAATAACATGGAAGAAAAATGAGCAAAGTTGGTAAATAAAATGTTGGAGGGAACGCACAGAGGGGAAAATGGTTCTGTAAAACAGGAGTTGATAATAATGAGAAAATTTAGTCCCGATGCCAGAGTAGAGAGCTCAGTGGACAGAATGAGATGTCCAAGGGGGATGCACCACTGAGGGATGGAATGGCATTTTCCATATTCATTGCACCTGAAGGGGCCCCGTGCAGCGCATTCTGACCAATGGAATGCCAGCAGAGATGAAGAATACAAGATCTGGGAAAGGCCCTGGAGGACTTTCCATGCCTTCTCTTCCTTCCCTTGAGAGTTCAACATAAAGGACTCAGAGAGATCAGAACCATGCGATAGAAATAAACAAGATCCCTGAGTTATTGCATGGAAGAGACCGGCCCAGAGAGCTATTTAATGAGAAGGAGTGTGCTGGTAACGTAACAGCCAGCTTCTAGTGCTGATGGAGGAGCTCTATTTAGTACTGATTACCAGTTTCATTAATGGAAATGCATTTATTTTAGGTAATGTGACATCAAAATGTGAACGCAGATTTGAAAAGAGATAAACACAATCAGTTTTCATGAGTCAGGGTAAAGCAGTTCTAGCATACCACTGCCCTTACTACATCTAACTCTGTCACCACTGAGAAATAAATATTTTGGGTTTAGCATCTTAGAAACAGATTGCTTTTTGTACCAACTAGAGAGTACTACTTTAACTGATACAACCTGGTACTTGGAAAGATACAAGAAACAATCTATTTCATGTTAATGTAGCTATTACATCAAAATTTGACAATGTAATGGAAGAAAACACGAACAGTCTTTGTAAAATGGATGATAAGTACTTGTCTAACATATGCATTTTTTGAAATCAAATGAATCAAATAACAAACAAATTTTGCATGACAGTTGAACATATTGTTAAAGGAAAGAAACTCAATTCATAATTTAGCTTTACAGTAAATCGAGATAATGTTTTCTGACTTTTTGTTCTACAATAAAACATACAAAAAATTATACTAAGAATAAGTAGATATTTCCATAACAATAGAAGGATTAAATAAATCAATAAGCAAGATCATCATTCATAACTATTTAAGAATAATACAAGAACCACTCATTCATTCTAGTTTTATTTAACATTGTTCTGAGGCTTTAGCTATGCCAATTAGTTACAACATGGAAACTAACATAGAATTTTTCAGAAGGAAGAAGATAAAAACTTTCCTTATGCTTATTACTGTGCCTCCAGAAAACCCAAAAGTGAATGGAAAATTTTTAGAATAAATATACAAGGAAAAACAAAATAGAGATTACATATTTCCAATAAACTTCAAGTCTGTAATGGAATTTGAGGATGCAAAATGCTTCTAAACAAGTCAGCCAAAAATGTAGATGGAAACCAGAGTAATTAAATGGAGCAGTATCTTTGATTCTCTGCTCTCTCTTTCTAGCCTATGATTTCCATCCTCTGTCCCTTTCTAGCTCATTCTGTTTTTTCACAAACCAAAACTGACAACACTTGGTCACCTACTACATAGCAGGAGAATAAACTTTTCAGTCATTTTATCTCATGTGATAGAAACAGTGGAGGTAAAAGTTTAAGTGTTTATAATTGATACAAAAAAATTCTGAAGAAAAAAAATCTAGGTATCTTCCAGAAAGCGATGAATACATCACATTGCAGTGATACGTGTGTACCAGTGTTTAAAGGACAACTCATCATAGCTAACTCTTGCAAATGGCAGATGTGCCAATCAACAGATGAATGGACAAAGAAATTGTGGTATATAAACAATACAGAGTGGTACACAACCACAAAGAAGGATAAACTTGAGTCATTTCTAGGAAAATGAATGCAACTTGAGGCCCTAATGCTGTGTGAAACAAATCAGACACAGACAATTAAATACCACATGATTTCTCTTATGTGAGAAATCCAAAATATAAATAATTTCCATAGAAAGAGAAAACAGAGAGGCAGACATGTGAAGATGGGAAAGGAAGCTGGGGATGGAGGGAGACAGGAGTGTGGGAGGGAAGAGGGAAATATAGACGCTTAAGACTCCCTACGTATATGCACCAGTTCCTCTGATGCACCACAAATATATCCTAACTTTTAAAAGGAATACAAAGTTAGCAAAAAGATCATTTTAAAATTCCCTCTGTATCTTTCTGTTCCTAAGAGAGGAACCCTGTTTGGTTTTGCAGTTCATTGAGTAGGGCCCCAAGATAGGCAAAGTAAAGGCAGATTGGGAGTCTAATTCAATATGAAGAGCACAAGTTGTTGGAAATAGAAAAAAGACATGGTTTGGAGCAATGGGCCAGGACCTAGTGGTGTCAGTACTTGAATCAAAAATGATTGTACCAAAATAAATACATTGATCAATTAATTAATTTAATAATGTATGGTCCCAAAAAGGCTCTTGCATTCAGAAGTGAGGATTTTGAAAGCTTGTTGTGTCTTGAGGGTGTTAGCGTCCTCAATGGATTGATCCATGATGGGTTCACAGCTGAATATGTGCAAGATAGATCCTGGAGGAAGTAGGTCACCAGGGAAAGTGTCTGAGGGGTGTGTCTTTCCTCTGGCTCTTCTCCTGCTTTCTGCTTCCTGGCTACTGTGACTTCAGCAGATTTTGTCTGTCACATCCTTCCACCTAGGAACCCACTAGCCACAGACTGAAACCTCGTGAACCATGAGCAAAAATAAACCTTTACTTCTTTAAGTTGCACATGTCAGGTATTTTGCCCATAGCCATTGGAAGTTGCCTCATACTGAATGAGAGGAAAAGAAAGCTAGTGACTCCAGCAACATGACAGGAAGTTGGCAAATCCCTACAAGCCTACCCACTCTCTTTCCGTGCTAATCCTTTTTTAAAATTACCTGTAAAAATGTCTACTTTCTCACCTCCAATTCACCCTAGAATTCCAATCTAGTTTCATTTCCAAAGACTTTCCAATTCTTCCCTGCTCCACATGAACACATCCATAGTTCCAAATCTAACATTTAACTTTCTCCCTTTTTAAAATTTCCAAGTAACACTTGAGACAGTTGAAAGTTCTACTGGTTGCTCATACTTTCTTGAGGATCAGTCTTCTTAATTTGCTTTTCCTTTGATTTCACACCCCAAGCCCTCTTGGCATTTTCTGGGCAGAAAAAAAATTTCTAATATTCAAGGTAAGCAATAGTAAGTTGTAGGTATAATACAAAACACACAAAATAATAAACAGAATGAATCATTAAATATTGACCATGGGGCTGAGATAGTGATCTAAAATCTTAGTAGACTTGAGATTGGATGAACTTTATTTCCTAAAATTGTAATTTATGTGCATGTGATTTTGATTTAATTATGGAGACGCTAATTTATAAGTGTCCCTTTTTGGAATGGCTTGTGTTCTTCTCTGTAAATGAGAGAGAAGGGAAGATTATGATGTAACAGCCTCCGTGATGCCGATCTACATCCTCATTTGGGTGAGACGCAGCAAATGAGAGAAAAGAAAGTTTCCAAGAAAGGAGGAAAGAGGGTAAATCAAGCTGTGTTGTACTATCTGACCAGAGAAGTCTAAAGCCAAAAACTTGCTCTTGTTTCACCACAGGTTTCATGTTCTTCTAATCACAATGCACAGAAACAATTACCTTGCTATGCAAGTACCATCACAAATACCCATAGGCAGACCCTCAGCCAATCAAGGATTCCTCTCAAATGCCTTCTTCTGTAACCCTTTTCTGGCCTTCTTTCTCAGCAATCTATTTTCTTATTCAGCTAAAGCTTTCGTGAAAAACTCCTTGGCGTTGCCCCGGGAGAAACAGTAGTGTTCCAAAGGCTTGATGAGTCCCAAAGATCTTCAGTAGAGCCAGTTTTAAAAGGTCCTATACTTGGGAGGAGTCCACAGCAGTTCAACCTCCACCCCAGGAATGGAAAATATGATCGGGGAATGGGAGAGACCAGACATACACTGATGATAAGGTAATCACATGTGCAAAGAAAAACTGATAACTCTTTTTGTGACATTAATAGTCAGAGCAATGCACAGACCACCACACAGATTGTGAGGCCCAGAGAATCTGCCTAGAGGGATGGACTTGGTTTGGATTGGAGGCATATGTAGGGTTTTTAAATGTTGTAAGGCAGGAACAGTGGTGCAAATGTCAAGGACAGGGCCCATGCTGACTGCTAATATGTTTAATTCTCCAAATGTCTCCTCAATTTATCACATTGACCAAAGTAGGCAGATTTCTTTTCCCCTGGAAATAAGGCTCAAGTCTGATTCCACATAAGATCCAAATCCTAACACTTAAAGGATTAAATATGGACTTGAAGTCGGACTCATAACTGAGATAAAACTGATCTCTCTCCTCCATTAGTTTGGTTTTGTCTCTATAATCTTTCCAGTGTGACTCTCACCATAGCCTCTGAATAACACTGTTTAGATGGAAGGCACATATTTTATATCAAAACCCATCCAAAGTGTCCTCTGCTTAGCATTGCTCTCAACCTCCAATAACGCTGTCACAGTTTTCTTGTGGGGTGAGGTTACAAAGTGTGAGTGAAGAGAGAATGTCACTGAATAACTAAGCATTGAAGAAACATGGGCAAAGATCAACCAGAATAAACTCGAGCTCATACTGGCTCACAGCAGACCTGTAAGGCCAGACAGGATGATTATTTCACCCAGATTCTTCAGAAACTGAGCACTTAGGATTGGTTGTTTGGGATATCGTGACCCTATCAGCACTGTTACAGATAGATTTCACCAACAGCCCGCAGACAATCACTTGTTACCCCAGCCTGCCTCCTGTCAATAATTTCTTGTCTTCACCTAGACAAGGAATAGTCGAGACAGCTCAACATCTTGGTAACACTCAAGGCTGTGTGCCATTTCCCATGCCTAGCAAAGTAACAACTGGTAAACTTGGCACTTCTCTCTCTTTCTGGGAATGGAGACTCTAGCCCTTATTGCCACCATCTACCCAGAATTTGCACAGACATCTCCACCTGCAGTGACTTCTCTCCCCAAAGACTTAATTCCATACACAATTCCACTGTAAGTACTCTCCAATCCTTACTGACTCACGCTAATGATGTGCATGGATAAGATTTTCTCAGGAACTGGAGTAGCTGACCTCCAGATTCCTAAAGTTCCTAACAGCTCAGAGATTACCCTAAGGGATTGGAATACTAAAGCCACCTTCTTAAGGCTTGCAACTTCATATTACCCAGTAACTGCTGTCAAATTCTAAGGTATTAGTCTCCTGGTGGAAAAATCTCTCTCCTAGTTAAGTATCTTCCTGTGGGATGCAGTAACCAAGCTGTGGTCTATATAACTGCATCATGATGGAGGTAAGGAAACACCATTTGAGCTCATGGAGTTCATGAACCAGAATCACAGCGTCCTGTTGAAATTGATTTAGAGCAGGCCAATGACTACTTCCAGGTTCTAGGAAAACTGTTTTCAAAGTCCTGTGAAAACATTCATAAAACTTCTTGAACATCAAATAAGTCTTACAACAAAAGGTTCTGATGAGTTACTTTAATTGTAAATGAACCAGAAACAGATGGATTAAATTTCCTCTTAAAATACACAAGGGATTGAAAATTAAGGAGAAAAAGTGATTGGAAAAATACAATTTAGGGCTCTCCAGAGGCCAGCCACTTGGAAAAATAAGATACAGTACATGTCACATTGAAAGCATAGTCAGGGCAGCTATGGTTTGTGGAAGTGCAGGGTCACATGGCAGGTGGAGGGAGACATGAGACCATGGAAAAGAGGTTCTGAGATACATGCAGATGTGAACTGAAAAGGAACAGTGGAGGAGAAGAGTTCAAAAAGGGTGTGGTAGAGCAGGGAAATGCTAATGCAACAGAGGAGAGCAATGCATGGGGAACAGAGGCAGCTGACTTTGCACAAGTGACTAGAGACTAGAAATTCTCTCCATCCCTGGTCTCCAGCTCCCAGCCTCATCTTCCTTTTCCAGGTATGAGAGAGAGTAATTTTGTTCCCCATGGATGAACTGGCACCTGCAGGTTGACCTGGGCAAGCAGATGTATGTTTAAAATGAAGTGACTGGTCACAAGACACATGGAAAGAGTTTGATAAGACAATGAATTATGGCAGATTTCTACAAGAATAAGAATAGAATTTGGGCAAATAAGAATGTAAGAACAAATATTGGATAAATGATAGAAAAATTGCTTTGCTTTCAAACTTCTTTCCAAGATTTTTCAACTGTTGTTTGTGGGAAGCACTGAGATTTACTAGGGAAATGAAATTAACAGGACTGATGGATGACATTGGTACCAAACAGGGTAGCACAAGAGGAAAAATAAGGTATCCATCCCAACTCTAGCAGGTGCTGGCTTAAAGTCTAAGCCAGGATACCACAAAACCTGAAAGGAGGAAACAATTTTCTTCCACCCTTTTCAGTCCGTTCTTCCTTTCCTAGGTATGTCATCAAGAAGTTATCCAGTTGGGGCCAGCTTGTCTGAGACATCTTGGGAAAAGCACCCCTGGCTTGTTGCTGGTCAACCCCTCAGAATCCAGGATATTAATGAGATAACAATGCAGCCATAAGAGAACTTGACACAACTGACACCAAGAGCATTATTATTTGTTCAGCATATTTGTTGACATTTTAAAGCAATGCACACATCTCAGATTTATAATTTTCCTATCATGGTTGCTTCTAATCCTTTCACACTTGACAAATCCAAGACAAATCAAAGACAGTAAGAGGTAATGCAAGATTTGCCCAAAGACACAAAAGATAAGGCACAAACGGAAATGTTCACTTCTTGCAGGTTTAGCAGTGACTTTGTCTTTCTCTGATTCTTTTGGGCACAGACTTTGAATTTTTAAGGCCATTGTATTTGATTTACATTTTATAATGTCATAACCTTATAATTAACTTATAGAACATGCCATGTTTTTCTTCTACCCTGCCTAGCAGCTTAGCTTGGACAAGAGAAATCTAGGTAAGAAACTATTAATTATCTTTCGGAAAAAAATAAGGCCACTTATCTTTTAGGACAAAATAGATCTGAGCATATATAGGAGTTATAACTATTTTTGCATAAAATAAATAGTCTCCTTTCTGTATTCTCCAGAAGGCATGGTGACTTGTCATTTATCTTACACTCTCTGGTTGTGCCCTTGATCTTACTGTCATATTACTTATAGGAGATGAAAAAATCAGAATATTTTCTAGCTAGAATTGGACTGCAGTTTCACTGGAATAACAACTAACATCCTTAAAAGCAATTCACTCTTGAAAATTACTTGGGTTTTTAAGTTTCTCTGGTTCTTGACCTTTGTCCAGCTGGATTACATTGTGTTGGGATAGAAGTGGTCTCTCTCCCATCAGCCCTTCATGGCTACGAACCCACTTCACTTGGTAGGGGAGTAAGGAAGTCTTGGAGGCCTGGCTGGGGGCTTCTCAACACAGACGAAACTCAGCATCTGTCAGGGAGATCAGCTTCCAACCGGAGCTCATTTGCAAAGCTCTGGACCTGAAGGAAGGATGCTGGGGGACAGGCGTGCTTCTGACTCACTCCCACAGTCTAGGTGACAGAACAACAACACTATTGTTTTAATAGTTTTCATATCTCTTCATCATGAGGTATGAAGAGATAGAACGATGTGAGCTTTTTGAGGAGTGACTGGGTCACAGGGGCTCTGTCCTCGGGAACGGATGAACCCATGGACGGGTTCACGGCTTCATGTGCTATCTCTGAAAGTAAGCCCTCTCCAGCTAGCTTGCACTGTTTCGCCATGGGATCTCCTGTGCCACACTAGAGCTCTTTGGTCAATCCTATCAACCAGATGCAGTTTCTCAACTTCGGACTTCCCAACCCCAAGAACTTCAAAATATAAAATTTTCTTTAAAAATCACCCAGCCTATGATATTCAGTATTATACACATTATAACACTGAAATACACCTATTAAAACGGGGTGAACTTTTGCTGTCTTAGAGGACAGGTACCTGTCAGACCTTGTCATTAAGGCTCCTGCCTCTGCCCTTCTAAAGGAAATAACTGCACAGTTGAAGAAGCAGTTTATCTGTCACACTTGCAGCTGTCAGGTTTCTGAAGAGGAGCCACATTTAACTCTCTGTCAAGCCAGCGAATATGGTGGCGGCTTCCCCCCAGCTAGTGGGATCTGTAAAAAAAGAAATAAAATGCGTAACATTAGGGATACAAAGGAAACTGTGTTCATGATTCCCCAAGACCCTAATCACAGGAGAGCTCTCTAAAACTGTCCAAGGGCATGCTTGAAGACGGATAGATTTAAAGTTTGCTTTCTTTGGTCTGGAAATTCCCAGGGTCTCCTTATATCTTTTCTTGATACATCATGTGCCTTCTAAGGGGTGAGGGGGAGGATTGCAACTCTGCATGATCTTCCTCACAAGTGAATCCCTGAGAGAAAGGGAAAGATTGGATGACACACCTGCAGTGAGATGCTGGGAAAGGAAAGAGCGGAAATCATCGTAGATTTTTATGAAACTCTGACTTAATTTAGTGTAACAGTGCTGTGACTAATTAAAGACCGCACTAAATAATGAAGAAAGTAGTTGCTTGAAAGGGCTTTCAGTAAATGTTGTAAATGATAATTAATCTTTGCTTTATTATCATAAATGTTGCCCCTAGTTATACCATCCTTGTGAAATCAAAGTAAAGCTATAACTGCCCTGGCCACACTGCTTTGGCATATGTGGTTGGCCTCTTTTGGTAACAAATATAAGATGAAGTCTGTTTATACATAGCACTTCCTTAGCAGGCACCAATTAAGGATGAAGTTTAGGAAAATGGGACAACTTGAAAAATGAAGAATAAAGCAAAAGTAAATGTCTCTTTCCAGGGAAATCCAACATCCCTGCCTTAAAGGGGGCAAAGCAGAAATACCTGGAGTTGTGTGTGAGAAAAACAATGGCAGAGATGTTCCATATCTGGACCAGAATGTAACAGTCACTGTAGCAGGAGACCATCTATGTCACAGGGCATAGATGAAGGAGACACCAGAAGACCCAAAAAGGAAGAAATCCATAGACCAGAGTCTGTACCTCCTGCTGCAGCAGGCTGGGGTCGGACCAGTGCTGGGATGCTTCCTGTGCTCCTTCCAGAGCCTGCGCTTGATACTTGTTCTGGGCCAAGATGGAGACCAGGCACTGGAACCAAGCACCGGAAATGCATGACTAACTTCCTGCTGATTGCTGTGCCTTGGTCTGTCCTAGCTCATAAAGACTGGCAGTGACATCAACCCCTTCAGGTTACCCTGTGATGCTGCTAGTCCTGGCCAGTTTCCAACTCACTTGCATGACTTTCTACCTTGTATATTTTTAAGGACAAATAGAAGGTTATCAAACAAGCACACAAGCATTGAAGTAGTCTTTGGGATGAGAAAGAAACCATGGGCAAAGGAGTGATGCAAACCATGACCTTGTGTGTCCCAGGTGCTCCTGACTGAGCAGTCTCTGCACACCAGACAGGAGGGGGAGGAGAAGCAGGTGACAGTTTATGAGGGGGTGAAGGTCATTCAATGGTTCAAAGCAGAACACGATCACCTTCTACACTCTGCTTTCAAAAGACCAGCTAGACTATAGCATGGATGACGGTCCCTGACTCATGCAAATAGTTCCAGGTCTGGAGATTACACAATTTGGGGAGTTCTCTTTAAGCAAAAGGAACTGAAAACATAGAATATGCAAATAGGTACAAAGGTGAACAACTTCCTAAAATTTCTGTTAGTACATGTTTCCAGGAGATAGTGAGTATATTCTTCGGGAGCTGGTGCATGTACATAACACAGCTTAATTCTTTTTTCACCCCTTTCCTCTGCCCTTCCTACCTCCTCCATCTCTAGGTCCCTTTCCCATTTGCAAATGTTCGATTTCCCTACTTCTCACTATTGTTTATTTTCATAAACCTTTATTGAGAAAAAGAAAATAAACCTCCACAAGATACAATTTTAGAACAATAATCAAATGAACAGACTAAAACTTGGGAATTCCAATGACCTTTTTTTTCAGAATTCTCATTAAAAAGGAAAAAGTGCAGGTTTTATGATTCTCTGCATAGCAGGCATATGACAGTCCTGAAAGGAGAGACTTCTAATCAGACCAGTTGCCTTCTGCCCACGGTTTTACACATCCAGTTTTGGAAGAATTGCCCACTGACAAGCTTCCTATTTTGTGCACTTTCAACTTTGCTGGTCCTTGACACTGCAAGGGCGTGTGATCAGATGCGGGTAGGAAACCTTGACATCACCATGCACCTTCTGCTTCCTGTCACAGGGCTGGGTATTTACGCACAGGGGCTGGTGGGAGTATTCTAGAAGCCATTCCTACCCCTGAGTGGCTAGCAGGAACCTCACTTGGAAATAACTACCAACCACCAAAGCATCCCTCACTGAACCCAAATCAAATGCATTGCAAGCCAACTTCCCTTTAGCTGGATCCCCAAAGCGCTTGTGACTGGGCAACCACCCCAACACTAGGAAGCCAGAGGGGAAATAAGCACAGAAAGAAAAAAGTTCTTTACCCAACAGTGGCTAAATATATCTCATTTAAAATACACTTCACAAGAATGTACAACCACGTGAACATATTGCAGCGGTTCCTCCCAGTTCCTGGAAGAGGCTGTGCAGCTGAAAGGCCATAGTTGGAGCTGCTCCATTTATTACCTATGAATGAGTTCCTCTATGGCAGGGTCCACAGGCTCGCTGATCTGACTGTTGTTGAGGATGCCAATAAAAAGCTCCATAAATAGTAAATGGCTCTAATAATGGGCCACTAGAGGCAGTCCTACGGGACTGAACCTGGCAGATCTGAAAGGCCTTTAGCAGATACAATAGGATGGTCCAGTGATGACCACAAATGGAAGCAGACAGAAAAGAATGTGGTTTCATCTAGCCTGGAACTTGCCCATTCCACTTGACCAATACACCTCTCCACAGGCAATTCCCAGTATGGAACATGGAACCCACATAGAAGGGATGTGGGACCAGAGTTCTGAGTGACATGGCTGCTTTAGCATCCTATGCCAAGCTCTACTGTGGATGGCCACTTCTCCAGTTACCCCATCAATATGGGATCTGTCTGTCCATCCTTGTGAGTGAGGTCACCCAATGAGTGGTGTCTAAGCACTCAGCCTGCTGGGGCAGATCCATCCATTGGCTATTTAATCTTTTTTCACAACCTAGCCAGAGGCCAGTCTCACACAGAGATGGGGAAAATGGACTTGATTTCAAGTTGTAAAAGTACAATGAGGATATTTCAGTTTTACACTTTCAAAAAATATCATTTGGACCTAATTTCTTCCTCTGGACCCTCGAGTCAGTAAAAAAACAAAAACAAAAACAAGTGAATGCAGACAGGTAGGAGCAGCATCTCCAGCCATAGACATGACCCGGGACCCCGCAGGAAACGCAGAGCACTTCACTGTCATGCAAATCCTACTGCAGGATTAGTGTGCTAACTTGAAAACCAAATGGGGGGAAAACTCCACTGAAAATCCGTAGTGGGCTGTACCGGCATCGCTCTCCCCCCAGATGCTCCATCTTTGCACAAAAATTGCACAGCAAGTGTGCTTCTTACACAGGAAGTCTTTTCTGCTCCTCGGATAATCCCAAAAGGAGATTGGCTGGATGTCCCATAATGAATAAAACTGCTGATAGGGATGGAAAAAGTTTATGAAGGATTTGCAAACCCAAAATACCATATGTGGAGTCAGAACATTTTATTTATACCTTTGCCTGATACTTCACCCACGCACACAGGATTACGGAAGAAATATATGGCCGCTGCTGGCCCAGAGCTCTCTCGGGCTGTCCCCACCCGCCTCGCGAGGAGAGCAGCTGACCCCAGGCCAGACATTGCCGTGCAACACAAAAGTCCTTTGCAAGTTGAAAGGAAAAGTAATAGCAGAATTTAAAATAGTAAACACAGTCCCGTATATTTTGTTTCTGTTCTAGACTACAAATAGAAGTCAACCTAAAACGGCCTCTTTTGGCATAAGATTATAGGTTAAAAAATAAACCCACAGAACATTCTATAATAATAAGATAAGAATAATTAAGAACAGTATATTTCCTTTTAGAAACCTTGATGGATAACCTTTAAGATGTCTTGAGGTTTGTGTTCAGGCCACACACAGGATGGGCAATATTTTTAATTCTTTTTTACAAAAAGAAAAGAAAAAAGAAAGAAAGAAAGCTAAGATTGCTTAAAATAGAAGGAGGTCCATGGGTCTTGCATTTATCAAAGAAATAAGCATTGTTTTAGGTCCATGGGTCTTGCATTTATCAAAGAAATAAGCATTGTTTTAATCACACATAATTATCTCCTTTTCAAGGAAGTTAGAACCAAGACCAAACACACAACAGCACAGACACACATGTGCTCATAATGTCCGTGGATGGAGAGGGAGCTTCATGGCTGCTTGGGAGGAGTAAAATCTTGTTTCCTGGGCTGCTGTGATTTCAGAGCTTGTGCAGAGCCAAAGCCTTGAAGAGGGTAACAAAGCCCTAGAAGCACAGAGTTCAAATCCAGTATGGACTTCCCTTTCCTGCCTCTCCAGAGTCCGAGGTAACTGTGACCTAAACAAATACACATTCTGTACACCCCTTGTCCACAGGTATAGTACACCATGAAGGAGCTGCACACAGTCAGCCTCTAGGAACAGAAAACAGAGCCTCTTTCTTCAAGGGTCCCCCACCCTCCCCCACCGAATGAGACAGATAGAGTAGGAACAGAAGTTCAGTACTCAGAACCTCTGCCCAGGTGTGTGTTTCCCTTTGTGGGGACGTTACATAACTCATTGAGAGCCTCCCCCCTTGTGATGGAGAATTATTTTATGCATCAGGATCCTCAGGCTACAGTTGCCAGACTCAGCTGTGCGTCAGGTAAAGGATGCAGCTATGGCCTGAGATGTACTGTTAGGCAATTTCATCAGGGGCAACCCCCTAGAGTGCATGAAGCCAGACTAAGATGACACCAGCCGTGATCATCCCGTAGTACAGGATCACACACGTAGACTGTCATTGACGAAACATCGTCATGGAGCTCATGACTGGTTGGGACAAACTCCTGTCTAGATGTTGCTAGTGAGTATTTTCTTCGAAGGGACCACATTTTAAATGAGTAGATTTTGAATGAAGCAGAGGACCTTTACACAATGTGGATGAGTCTCCTCCGGTCAGTTGATGACTTCGCCCCAGGAACATGGCATTCCACTGCGAGTTGCCTTCGGTCTCGACCTGGAGCATCAGCTCTTCTTCAGAGTCCCCAGCCTGTGGCCCAGCCCTGTGGATTTCAGATTTGCAAGTCCTACAATCACATGTAAGCTAATTATTTGAAAGAAATCTTAATCTCTTGATAGCGGATAGGGAGATCTCTATTACCCTATGCATTTGTATACCATTATGGCTGGAGGCTGATATTGAACCTACAGCATTTAACTCATTCTTTCATTCATTTAAGAAATACACAGTCCTCTACTAGATTCTAAAATCCACTGGGATGATGTGGATATGTCCCCTGCCAGCCCAGAATTTAGGAATGACTAAGTAAACAATGACAAGAGACAGCAGGGTAGAGGGCTCCAAAGAAAACACAAGATTAGCCAGCTAATTGATAGTAGAACCATTACAAAAGACGTCTTGAGAAAGTAGATATTAAAGCAAACCCTGGAAGATGAACTTGAATTAGCCAAATGGGAAAGAGGATTGTTCAGGCAGCAGAAAATGTACGTGGAGGCAAGAAGAAACCCCTGGGCTTCTTAGGTCATGGTTAAAGATGACAGATCCCTTGAGGTTAAGGGTTAGAGGATAAGAGGGAAAGGGATACTGAGACACCAACAGGGGGCAGTCATTCCAGGGAGGGTAGGTTTGATCTGAATCTGAATTTGATTTGATTTGAATTGTAGGCTTGGACTTGGACGAGGAGAAGAGGTGTAGATAAAGAGCATCTGAGGATGACAATGATAAAGGAAATTGAGGCTTGTTGAGACAGAGATTTTCTTGTGACACCAGAAGAGGGCTAACCAAACATCACTGCTTCACCCTACCCTCCTTTTCTCCTCAATGCTTTGCTTCTTCTTCCTGCTTCAAGAACAACCCAGCCTGTGGCCCACAACTAGAGAGCATATTACACAGAATTATGGGCTGGAAACCCAGTCTCACCTCTGCCCTGAGGGCTTACCTTTGGGGGCTAGGACTACATCCCAAGTTCTAAATCTCCACCTGCTCAGTGGAAATGAACTCTTCCTCCAAATCTTCAGTTTGTGCTTTTGCTGAAGATGTGTTCCACTGGGGATGTGCTATACTCAGTGCACCAAAATGTAGGATCTGCCTACATTGATGGGACCAAAGGGAGCGCTCAGAATGCACATACACTTCCTTCTCTGTATGTGGCTGAAGGCCTAAAGTAAAAACCAACCATCTGCAGCAAGGATGACAGGGGAGGTGGCCCTTGCAAAGCCCTGCAAGATTCGAAGTGGAGAAAAACTGTTCTAGAACCCAGGCCCTCTGGGTCCCTCCTGGCCTCTAGCCCACCACCCAGTAGTCAGCGTCAGCCTTGGTATTTGCATTTCACTCCCAGACCTCCAGGCTCATCCTGCCCAAGGCTGTGGGGACCTCTCTGTGAGGGATGACTCAGATCGGGTGAAACACAAACCCGGTGTCAGGCGCTGAGTACTCTTGGCCACAGAGGAAGGGAAGTTGCCTCTGCCAGTGAGGAATGAGAAGTGACAGCTCTTAAGGAGGATATGCAAGCAGCTGCCTTTGGGTCCCCAAAATGCAGCAGCAACCTTCTTAGTGATCTCTACGAATGCTTCCAAACTTGATGACTTCTAGAGGTCTGTTTGCCACTTAAGCCACCAAAGGCCATGTGTGAGTGAGTGTGTGTGTCGGTGTGTGTGTGTGTGTGAGTGTGCATGTTTACAAATTGGAGGAGAGTGAATAAAAGGAAAAGAATGGAGAGGGCAGAATAATATCCTCCCCTGTTTCTCTCTACCTCAAATCCTAGCATTGCATCCTCAGAGCTTCCAAGATGAAATTAAAGGCAGGCAGCTAAGTCATCTTTTTCTGATCACAAAACACTTTCAACAGAACAGTTCATGTTTTGCAGGTGCAGACTTTAAACTGCTCCTGATGTGTTTGCCTTAGCTTCTGGGTGTGGCCCTCATTTGTTCTGGCCCAGGCTCCTTGGCAAAAGTTCCTCTCCTGCAGTGCAACTCTGCAGACAACTAACTGCCCAAGAATGGGTGTTGTGGAAAGGCCGCCCCTTGGCTCCAGATCCTCTGGTTTGGGGCAGTTTCTGCAAGAAGAGCCTGGAAGACTCACTCACAGGGCTGCAGGCACAGCTGCCCCCACTGGACCCTTCTGGGAATGGCCTGGGATCCTCCAGCCACCCTGGCCAGCTGCCTCTCTCCAGCTCAGAAGATCCAGGCATGGTCCATTCTGCTTCAGCTCAGGTTCACTAGCTATGTGGCCCCAACACAGCCCTGCCCCACTCCCTCAACAGGCAACCTGGAAAAGGTTTTATTAGGGCAGCAGACTGGGCTGATTACCTCCCAGCTCCGAGGGTAAGCTCAGAAAATGAAGGAGAGAGAAGCTACCGCTGAGATGAAGCAAGATTGTTCTCAGAGATCCTTTTGGTTTTGAGGGACTGAAACCCTCTGGATCCAGTTATCCAGTTTTCCCATCCCAGCAGAATTGTCCCCAGGATCCTTTCTGTCCTTTACGGATACTGCAGATCTATCTTATAACGGACTTTGTTTCCTGCTCACATGGTACAGAGCCAAATGTCTGGCCCATCCCTAACAAATGCCCAGGAAATTACATTATGCATTTTATGCAAGAGCTTCACTTCTGGATTCATCATTCTCTCCTATTTTTATCTTCCATTTGCCTTATTTCTTCACTTGTTTTAATTTAATTTCTCTTACTGTTTAAGACCTTTTTGTTTCTCTAAAATCATTTTAGCATTAAGACTGAAAATCAGTCCCCCAGTTCCTTGGTCATCAGTCTGATCCACGGGACCCCAGACCTCACCCTACCCCTAACCCTGACCTCAGGCCCTTCTACCCTTCCGTTGCTGACTCTGTGCTGGAAGAAGCAGACTATGCATATTTTAGGAAACAAAGTTTAGGTCTGTATCTAGCTGATCTTGTCTGTGACCTTGAACTTGAAAGTTCAAATTTTGTTCTTGTAAGCTACAGGAAAGGGCAATTGACTTGGTTTGTCACTAACTGTATCTTGCCTGGAATGAAGAATAGATTGAAGCCAGAGCCTTCACACTGTTATATCCTCAGCCCCCTTTTTATTTATTATTTTTATTTTATCTCAACACAGAGTCTCAGCAAGTCAGTAAGTTGCCTAGGCTGAGGTTAAACTTGTGACACACACCCCCCCCCCCAGTCTTCCACAATGCTGGACTTAAAGATGGATGCCAACATGCAAGGCACTAGCCGAATCTTTTGAAAGACTGTTCACCTTATCCCCAGGGTTTATCCCTGTAAAATGAAACTAAAAACACCAACCTCAGAGGTCAGATGTACAGAGAGCCCGTATCTCTCCTACCCACACCACTCCTGCCTCTGGAAACTGTATCACCTTCTACCTGTACAGTAAGGCCTTTTCCTCTTCCCCCCTCTACCTCTTCTCCAAGGACAGGGTTGCCCCTCACCTCTTCTATGAAGTCTTCCCCAGGAAACAGAAACTGCAGTACCTATGCTGGCCTTCACACTTTCAAAGTTCCACTTCTTGCTGTTCAGTTACTCTTATCTATCAATCCAGAAAAGTGGGCATAGTTAGAATTTTCTTTCATGGCAACCAAACACCCCATACCATCAAAGGCAGTGATAACTTAGAGCTTTCAGAAATAACACACAGCCTGCTGTGACACAAATGCCATAGCTTCACCACCACTGACTTAGGAGCTCTCTTCTTTCATTGGCACTTTCCAGGGGTACTTGTCTTCTCTTAATTATATTCAGAAATTATTTTTAGGTAAAGATCACATCATTTATTAACCTCCCATGACACTATATCCTCATCCAGAAATGCCTAAAGGGTGATCAAAATATATAAAGTGAATGCTTAAATAAAATATATATTAGAGTAAAAGACACACTGTCATGAATTGCCTCACACTATCCCCTGTCACTTTGAGCACACTAATCCCACTGTGCATGACACTGTCAGAGGCAGTTCTAGAAGTCTTATTTGGTAGGTGTCTTTTACTGGCTGCTTCAGTGTCCAGAATCGATTCAAAATATTTTCAGTTATTTTTGTCAGAAAAACATGACAATGTGTCTCCCTCCCATTATTTAGTGGATCTGGCACCATCTGACATGTGGCTCTCCTCCAAAGCCAAAATGACCAGGAAACAAAGTTTTTGAATCCATTTAGGACACTGAGGCACCCATGGCCACACTGCAAAGACTCGTGGAACTACTTCCAAAAGTAGCAAGAACCATGGAATAAGGATTTTGAGGGGCACTCATATCAGTGAGTCTTTTACTGTAACACATTTTTAAAACACTCATCACGTTTTTTAATCACCCTCATTACGTGCACCAGAACATGGTTGACCACAGTTTTCACGCTCAGAATATATATCCCAGTCCTCCGTTAGCTCCATTTCTAATACTGCAGCTCCAGGTGGGGGTAGAAATCTCCTGAGCACTAGCAGAGGGATGAGAGATCTGAAAGATGCAGAGAAAGGTTTCCTGTATTCTCCTTCTGGAACCCAGAGTCACTGTTGTAGAAGCTGCAACTAATAAAGTATCCAAGTGCTGTGGACCACCTGGGGTTATAGGTACCTGAACCCAGAAAAACCCACTGCGCTGTTTTCTGGAAATGCAAATAATCCCCTTTCTTAATGTCTCTCTCTTATTTTTCAGTATTTCCCCTTGCAAAAAAAAAAATGTACAGCCAAGTCACAGAGTACATTATTACTCTCTTCTCACAAATGAAAAATGGTAAGACATGTCAAATGTCTCGTGGTCACAGAGAGCCCAGGATGCAACCTAAATCAAAAAGTCTAGTTTCCAAATATTAGGAGCTCCAAGATGAGAAAGCTCTGCTGTGTTCAAAAGATGATGCCTAGAAGGAGAACCAAATCAGGGTGTTTTCATGGGCACATCCCAAGTGGAGCAGGCCAGTCAGCCCTCTGTTCTCCTGGACGACCTGGACCAGCAGCCTACAGAAGTGAGCAAACCCTGTAGAACAGAGCCCTCACCCCAACCATGTCTGGTACTCTGGGCCAGAACTGAAAAGTGAGGATTGCATGGCTCCAACCCATAGACTAGTAACCTGTACAGAATAAAAAGGGAAAGAATAAAAAGGGAAAGATTTCCTATTCTGGAAGAGCCCATCTTGGCCATTGCCTTTGGATACTGGGCTCCATTTTCTTCAGTATTCCAACACAGATTCACAATTACGCTTCCAGGCCTACATGCTTGGACTAAGCTACATCATAGATCTCTTTCCTCTCTCACTTCTGCCTGCTTAGGCTGAGCAGCTACTGGATTCTGTGGCTCTCCTTTGCACAGAGGACTCTCCTGCCTCTGATCTTGTGAGCTTGCCTAATAAATTTCCTTATTACACATACATCTTCTATTGATTTTGCTCCTGTAGAATACACTGACTAATATACTGTTGAATCCTTCCTATCTAATAAACCTTCTACCCAGACATCTTACTGTCATGGTTAACTAATCAATTCTTCCTAACCTTATTTTGAGGTGAGTGGCATCTATTTTATAGATTAGAAGATAGAAGCATAGGAAAATTAAGACCCCAAACCATCCACCCAGCAGGAAGTGACAGGCACCCACTCCTGGTTGGACTAGTGGACCTAGGTGGACATTCACAGCCTGGAAGAAAGCCAGCTATGAAAGGACCACCAGTTTGCCCCATCTGGGAGTCTGTACTAGATACAAATCTCTGCTTAATTTTTATAAAAAATTTTTTACTTTTATGAGTACATGAGTAGGTGTTTGCGGTACACAGTGATCACATTCATTGGGGGAACTGCTATATGCATATAACACATACTATTTATTTTTAGGTCCTCTTCACCTGTCTGATCTAACACACAGCTAGAATCTGTGTCCTTTCTTATGCTCAATCACTGAACAATCTAAGAGAGAATGAATGGGAAAGCGAGAGTACAGGAAAGAGTGGGAGGATCCCTGTAGATCAGTCTTATTCAGATGGAGGAAAGGGGCAAGAGAAGGGAGCAGCCTCAAGTCCTGGCCCTGGAAGAGGACACCCTGGTCAGTTAAGAGAAGCCAGGAGCAGGAATAGCATTAATACACATGTGGCATGTGTCAAAAAGCACAAAGCCCAGGAAAACTGTTAGCTACTATAATCAGTTAATCTTAGATGGAGGGGCAGTAGCACCTTTGGTTTTAGTACGTGCTCACCATGTGGTTCTGTGGGCAGCTATGACCTGGCATCTCTCTCTCTCTGCTTCTGTGGACTTGCTGTTATCCCAGTGACTGAAAAGGTAAGGTTGTGAAATAGAACAAGGGTGTCCATTTTCCTGTTTCCTTTCTTACCAAGGCTTGTATTAGTAATCTTGAGACTTAAATTGGTTCACAATTGGCAGGTTAAAATTATTGAAACCTCAAGAATTGAGGTGCAAGAAAATCCTAAGTATAGACCTTCTAAAATGCCATTTTATTAATTTAACATCATGTGAAATAATGTGTAGCATGTTAGACATTTTGGAGGGCACTGGGGTTGGCGGGGGTTCAGAACTTTCATGCCCAGACCTGATTCTGTCCTGTCTACATTCTTCACTCTGGCTTCCTGCTTTGTGCACTTGAAATAATTTCCCAACAGAGATGTGATCACACAAGGTGACCACTCCCTTCCTTCCCTCGATCACTCAGTAAATACAACTGTAGCTCCTACTGTGAGTCGAGCAGTATTTCCAGGCCTGGTTCAGAGACTGACCTTAAATAAAACTCAGCATGACCATCTAGGGGCCTGGGCCTGCTCTGGGGCGGTCTCCTTTGTCTGTGTTTCTTAGGTCTTTATCCTTCTTGTTCCATTCCCTCTCACCATGGAAATGTTGTCCCTGAAGCAGATCTCGGAGAGAGAGGTGGCCTCCCCAAGCTGACAGCAGAGCTGCCCTGGTCCACCTATCCACCTACCCCAGACTTCCATGGAGCAGGGAAGTTACCCAGGAGAGCAGCAAAGTCTCCTTACCCCACAAAGTTTATGGAAGCCATGAGGTTGGGGTGAGATAAAGAGATGAATAGATAGAGACAAAGAAAAGAAAAAAGAAGAAGAAAGAGGAAATGGAGGAAGAGGAACAAGAGGAAGAGAAGTAAGAGGGAAAGAGAAAGGAATGGGAAGAATGGGGAAAACTTCTAAATGAATACTCAAAGCCTAGGACAGAGACCAATTAGTCTCCACCTACTCATTTTGATACACCAGCTTTTAGAATGAAGGCTGTGAAAAGAGAGGGTCAAGACACAAATGGGAAAGAGTTTGCCACTTCCCCTAGAAGCCAATGCCACTACCTTCTTATCCCATGGGGAGACCATCAATCATTTGTGAACATACTTCATACCATACTGCAGCTATGCACCTAGCATGAGCCAGCTAGGAACTACCCAGTGGGGCCTGACCATGACCACCAGAAACGCACAGGGGAAAGAACATTGCACCAAGATGTACAATGCTACCAATCACTGCTGCCTCAAGGTAGAAAAAAAAAAAACTTGTTTGAGGAGCACAGAGAAGAAATAAAAACTCCATCTGTGTGCAAGAAAAGGTAAAACATGTTTTTAAAAGAACTAGACTTAGTCTTAAAATATGAATAGGAATTTTCCAGGTTGGAGGGTGGGTGGAGTGGGGATTCCAGGCAGAGGGAAACTGGGGGCACATGCTTGGCTGGGTTGCAAGCTAGTTGAAAAGTCAAAGCACTGCAGATGATTCCAGGCGCCCCATGCAAGCTGAGAACTGCTGGATCCCACAGGACTGTCTAATTTAGGAACAACGTCTTTTTAGAGAGGACAATTTTGCCTCAAAAATACCTCTAGTCTTCAGAGAGATTTGAAACTATATTTCGATTAGGAATTATTTCAACGCATGTGAACTAGTAACTCAAGGTTGCTCTGGGCACTGGATGTCAACGTGGGACAGATTCACATTTATGTCTAAATTTGGAGGACTCCAAGTCTCCTCACATCCTGGCACCACTGCCACCTCCACGCCCACAGCCCCACTTGCAGTGGGAAGCGTGTCTTGTGACTAATGTCCACAGTGAGCTCTGGGAGTCCCCCAAATGATGCCTTAGACATGTCCCCTCCATGTCATCTGCTGCTGCTTCATGCCACAGCCCCCTGTTTTTCTCTCTCAGCTCTGGCTGTCCACACTCAGCCAGCATCTGCAGCCCTCCTGTTGGTTCGGCTCACAGCTGGATTCCACCAGAATGGGAGAGTAGCCTCCCCCAAACTCCTCCATCCTTTGTCACCTCAGCCAGGGTGGTGACGTTTATTCCTAAATCCTCTCAAAATGTGCTTTGAAAAGAGTTCTACTAGTTTTTATGCTCCTCGCAAAGAAACCCAGCAAGGCTGGGACACTGGTTCTCCAAGTCTTCCTTCCTCTCTCTCTTCTGCTCACAGCCTGCAAACATCATTACCTGTCTCTTCTCAAGTATGTGAGTAAGGTAAATAAAAATGCTTTGGAAAGCCAGGAAACCATATTCGAAGATTTATAGAGCAAGAGAAACAAATCACAGTACTGTAATCCCCTGTTATCCACAAGGATAGTTTCCGAGACCCACAGAGGAAACTTGAAACTACAAGTCATATCCAATCCTGTATATATTATGGTTTTCCTTATACTCATAGACCTATTATAAAATTTAATTTATAAAGTGCTATGAAGAATCCATTTGCCCATTTTATTGGCGGATGCTAATGTTTTATTCTCTTGTAGAAACTCTTTACACATGAGGAGGAAAGGAAATGCTGGTCTGCAACGTGAGATGCTAGTCTGCACACTCTTCTTTTGGTAAATCTCATCCATGCAGAAGCTCTTTGGTTTTGTGGGGTTGAAGGATCAGTGTCTTTTGTGACTTCTGGAGACTATATCGTGCTCGCTTCAGCAGCACATATACTAAAATTGTTTATGTCATAACAAAATCTCTCTAAATCTGAAGCTATAAAATAACTCTCCTATGGTCTTCTCTAATAACGTTCTTCTGTTTTGTTTTAAACAAGTAAATCTCAGATTCTCATAGAGCTCTGTCTTGGGTAGGCTTGAGAACTGAATCCAATAAGAAGCCTATATCCCCAAAATATCATTCAACAATTCATATTTTCCCTCTGAATTGAGATGCCACTTTTATTCAGCGGGAAATGTTGGATGTTTTTTTCTATCCTTTGGAATGTCTTTGCCTGGCCTATTGTTCTACTGCTTGCTAAAAATCACCTTCTTAATCACAGAGGTTTAAAAAATACTTATCTAGTCAAGCAGCATTAGTCTTCACTTTTCAGAAGTCCCTAAATAGCCTCTTTTATAATTTTCCTGCATGAAATGTACTGTAAATTTGTCTAGTTGCAAAAAATAAAATTGTTCATATACCTATTGGAATCAAGTAATAGGGATCAAGTATTTTACTTTAACAACTGTAGTTATTAGTAAAGTATTTTATTTATAATAGATTCTAAGTAATTATTGTATATAAATATGAAGGAAACAAATTGTTCCATATTAATTTTTATCTCATTATCAAATTCTGTTGTTCTTTAGGATAGTTTTCCAGCAATTCTTCTCAGTTTCCCTGGTACATTGTGTTATCACCTGCAAATAACAATAATTTTGCTTTCTTCTTTTTACCTTATATGTCTCTTATTTTTTCTTTCTTAATTTGTACCTGTGACTTTACAAGGAGTGCTATTTGTACTCCCCCTTCAACTAAAGAATTGGTTTTCATTTGAGAAAGTGTTATAATCAGCTTTCTCTCACTATAACAAATGCCTGAAAGAAACCAACTTACGGAGTCTAGAGGTTTGTTTTGTCTCATGGTCTTGAAGATTCCAGTCCATGATTGATTATCTCTGTTGCTTTGGGCCTGTGGCAGCACATCATCACAGTAGCAAAGCCATTTCCTTCACAGCCAGGAAGTGGGAAAAAAATAAAGGAAAGAGGCAAGGCCTAGAGTCCTACAGTTTCCTTCAAGTAGACACCACTTAAGTGACCTAACCATGCCCCCATGTCTTAAGATTTCCATGATCAGTAACGTCAAGCTGAGGATAAATACTTCAACACATTCCTGATCTAAACTACAGAAAAAAGCTGTATTTTTATTCTGCAAAAAAAGTATTTATCTGTGCCTCTTCACTAATAGTTTCTATGGAGAATGAGTATGATGAGCTGAAGGTGTAACACAATGGTAGAACACCTGCTGGACCACTTGTGCAAGGCCATGGATTTTATCCCCAGCGTTAAAAACAAACAGACAAGCAAACAGACAGAAGGAATCTTGTGCTAAAGTACTTCAGGACTATTATGTTATTGTTTGCAAATTACTTTGAAATGCATAAAAAACTAAGTTGGATGAATATGAATCAAAGATGGAAAAATGAATAGATACATGATAAAGAAAGCAGGATGAAATTCACCAGTAGCTTGTGGATTATGAGTGTTCCTTACAAAATGCTTTCAAATTTATGTTTTAATAGTTTCATGATTAAATACTTGAGAAGAAAAAAAGCATTTTCATTTTGTGAAATAACTTTTTAGTACATCTAAAGATAATCATATGGTTTTTCTGCACAGTTATTAGTACGATACATAGTATTAGGCATTCCAATTACCTTTGAATTTCTGTTTTTAGTGTGTTGTTCAATTCCATTTACTAATGCTTTCTTTATTCTTTTGCACCAATAGATTTTTGTTTATACTATTTCTATTTATGTGACACTGTCTCCCTCACATTTTCCTTTAATGTAATTAACCTCCATGTTATACTCACATTCATGTTAGTTCTGCAAAAAAATTGATTCAGTTGGCATTCCCAGTATTTTTACTGTAGATTTTCCTCACGATGGATGTTGTCTGAACACTGGTATGCTTAGAAACTATCTTGTTTTATACTAAAATCAACCCGTTAGATTGACTACAAGATTTCTAAGTGCTATGCCTTGCTTCAAAAACTTTTTTCTATAGTTCTAAGGACCCAACCCAAGGCCTCAAGCATTCTAGTCAAGTGCTGTACCACTAACCTCCTTCCCCAGCCCTTGCTTGGTTGTTTCATTATCTTCTAATGAAGAAGACTCATTTCTCCCATCCTAAATTATCTTCCACAAGGTGGGCAGGAAAGGCTCTTTGGAGTATTTTTGAGGCTCAGTAAGTTTGCTAGGCTCCTGAGATGGGTCAGTTTTTCCTATGACACAGAATGCCACTTTAACATGTAAATATATGCCCCCGTATTTTATGAATGATCTCAAATAATAACATAAATACTAATCCTGTTCCACTTTTCTATTTTCTTCTTTAGGAATTCCAGTGAAGTTGTATATGTCAGATTACTCCTTTGCAGTTTTCTCTGCCTTTATGTTCTCCTCTGATCTCTGGGGACTACTTATTTTCATGCAATTTTACTCAAGTTCCTTATTTCTGTTCCACTTCTATCATGTGATTTGAACAATGTGCATTGTGTGCCTTCTGGCTTTACCTGCATTTCTGTGCTATGTTTGATTTTTCTACAGCTTCCTTTGTCTGATTGGATTTCCTTGCCATCTATTCACTGACATCTTGCACTCAGTATCATTCATGACAATACATTTGCATTAAATTTCTGGCCCATGGAAAGCTGTTTTTCTGAAACCGATGGCCATCTACCACTTTCCCCTGATCTTTCTTCATTTTTTTCCTGAGATCTTGGCTCAGATTCGCTAATAGTTCTTTTATTATTCATCATTAAGAGTTGAGCACTTCCTATACAGCTAATTGCCAGACGTTTTCTTGCAGGGGCATGGACTGCACTGGCTGGGACATTTCTTGGGATCTCTGGTTTTGCATGAGTTTTTTAGCCTTTGCTGTTTCTCAGTGGGTTTTCCCATTGCAAGTCTTTCTTCTCCACAGCCACAGAGGTAAATTGCTTCCAGCAGACAAGCCTTGTCCGTGTGATCTTCAAACAGCCCTACCTCCTTCAACTCTTGGGGTAGAGGCAGCTGCAGCCAGCACACACCCATGTTCCCATGATGGCCAACCTCATTTTGAAAAACATGGCTTTTTGTTAATTCTAAAATTTGTGGTCCCCTTGGTCTCTCTTTCCAATATCCTTTCTTTACCTTCCATCTATCTTCTGCCAATGGATCATGTCTGCTTTTGGCAGCACTTTGAAATATTTCAGCATCTATGCTTAGAGTTGTCTTTGTTTCACCAAAAAATCAGATTTCCATACTTATTTCTTGTCCTTGTGGTACTTGAAATGCTTTACATATTGAAAACATGTAATATTAACAGTCTTCGACACTAGTCTATTTCCATAAACTCCAAACAGAAAGGATTGTTTGAAAAGATTTCAGAACAAACTTAAATGACTCCAGGTGGACTAAAAATTAGGAAGACCCATCTGTACATCAGTTGACAATTACGACAACTACCTCACAAGTTTCACATTTTTATAGTCTTTACTCAGCAGTTTCTAAACACCAAGTGTCAAGATACTAAGTGAAGTGCTGTGCATAACAGTGCATAAAAGTTGGATAAATGTTTGATAATAGGGTTAAATAATTTATAGTTCATCTCCATAGAATTGGCAATAATGTTAAGGTCAGAGAATAAAGCTAATATCATAATCCCCTTTGCATAAGATTGAAAGCAGAGCAGAAAAACAGGTTCGTGAGTGAAGAGGTGGAAGAGACAGAGGGATGAAATAGGAGCAGAAGAGGGACAAAGGTGGAAACAGATAAAGATTGCAATAACTTAAATGGGGCTAAAAGGCATTTTTAAATATTTGGAGGGTACTTATCAGTATTTTCTAGATTTTAAAAAATTAGTTTAAGACCAAAGCTGAAACAGGCTTATCTCTTTTTTTCCCTAACACAGAAATATATTCAGGAGGGTTCCAGGACATAGTGGTCACTGTACCCTTTCCTTCACACCCTCAACCCTATCATCAGCTCTAAATGTTGGTGTGGTCCACCTGGCTCCAGGAAATGAACTCAATCAAAGGATACAGTAAAGGCATCTGACCTCTGATGATCTAAAAAGATATCACAGTTCTTGACTCAATGTAAGCAACCTATAAACCCAATAAATGAAAACATCAGTCTCCATTGTACTGAGTTTTGATTGAGAAGACTGTGCCACTGGTCTATCTCGACTCTCCATCCTCTTCTGTTCTGCATTTACAGCCGTGTGTATCTTCCATTTGTCCAAAGCTCCTGGTACTGGAAGACTATGATTCTTAAATGTAAAGGAGAGAGACCAGAAACTATTCCATTTGCTTTCTCTCCTCTGGCTGAGCTATGCACAGATCCACACAAGAAGGCAAGATGTTTAGGGCATAGTAACTGATGTTTCTGTTCCTAGAATGAAATGGTTCTAGTGTCTCATAGCTACTACCCACCTGCTGCCCCATGAAATCAACATTCATTGCTTCCCAGAGAAAGGACAACACATGCAAGAATGCACAAGCAATATTCTGGAGGAAGCACTTTGCTGTGCACGTAGACAGGCTTTCCCACAAGCCTGTGCATTTTAGATCATAGAAATTCCCTATAAATCTTAGGGACCTTCACTTCTACAGGAAAACACAAAGCAGGAGCCCTGGAATGGCATGATTTGAACTTCATCACATTTTATATGTATAGGCATTAACACCCACTGTTTTCTGTGCCCACAGTATCAAAACAGTGAAATTAAAGAAAATTACTAGCAAAGAATAAGGAAAATAATACCTGCAGGTACTCTTTTTAAAAATTCAAATGCATAGAAGAAAAGTTGGCAGCATTTGTCAAGGTCCCCAAATGATCTCCAGTAATATCATGTCCAACCCTGGCCCTTCATACCAGTATCAACATAGACCAGACTTCTACACAGCCACCCCCTTTTGCCCTCTTTCACCCTACCTACCAATCAATTTCGAAGGAATAACCCATAGAGCTAAAATGATTGCGCTTGTTTTTTTGGATGCTACTTAATGAAATGGAATGGAAAATTAACAGGGTAACTGATTATGTTAACTTGCTCTCTAGAGTCAATATGGAAACCAATCTTTTCATTATTCCACTAAGGTACAAATACGGTGATAAGAAAGAGGTCTTCACTCTTACACCCTAACTATAAATATCTGAAGTTCATAGATATGGTGGCTAAGTTGTTATAAAATTATCTACTTCTATTTTCAATCTAATTTCTGCCTCACTTTCCTCAGTGCCCCTTAATATGAATAATCCTTTTGATTCACTAAGAAGAACCCCCAGGAAAGCATTTTTGTTATCATTCTAGAAGTATAGTTAAAGGTACTAAAATACTGTACTAGAACACCTAAGTTAATATCAGTAAGCTACAAATTGAGTTACATAGTCAAATTCAGACTGGGGACAGAAAACCTGATTGTCTTAAAGCAGAACTGCGGAGTGGCTAGGAAGACTGTCTTCAAAACCTGGTCATCTGACTGCTTTGTCTCTCCATACCACACAGGAATCCATTAAGGATGTGTTTAGCAGCCTTGGTAGGAATTAGTTTGATAAATAAGATCATAGTTTAGCATTTCTTCTTGGATAGTTGTATCACAAAGTTTAAAATAATACTTCCTTTCTAGGGAAAGAATTTAGCTTGACTCACCAAGAATGGTTTACCAACTGAACCTTCAGTGGTATCTGTTTGCAATCAAGTTCATGGTACCCCCCAAACATTTTGTGACTAAAAAAATAGGGACCTGTTCAGGGAGTTTATTTTAACTGAGTTTGAGACACATTTCAGATGATGAGATTTCCCAACCCCTTTTCAGGTTAGCCTAAATTTTTTTTATCACAGTCTCATATTTGAAGTAATTTGGCTAAACTTTTTATTGGGTGTTCAATGAAAATTTGGCAAATAGTAAAAGGTGATTTGATGTGTTTGACACATGTAGAAAGTGAAATGCTTTGCTATTTTCATTTCTGGTAACAAAAATTTATCAAGTCTACATTTTGTAGACATCATGGTGATTCTCATTACATAAGAAAACCTATTATCTTTACTTCTCAGTCCATCAAAGATCAGCATGAGGGTGCTAAGCCAAGGTTTCTGAGAAACTAGAAACAGTGACCAGTGGGTACTAGTGGGGAAGAGAATTAAGGGAGAAGCAATGAAATGTACAAAGTTTGAGATGTAACTTTAACAGGAAATTGAGATCAAACAAACCATAATTGTTTCTTTTATGTTACCCCTGAGATATTTGCCTTTCAAGTGCTGATTCTTTTTTAGCTAACTGGCATACACTGCCCACAGACCCAGGATCTCTATTTAAGATGAAACAGAAACTGGAAGAAATTATTTTTGTCCTATACCCCAAGGGGTTACCCATTGTCTCCTGATTACATCATCGTATCAAAACTAACTGCAAGAGGAAAAACTCAAAAAAACCAAGAAAATAGAAATAGCAAGAGAGCCTTACCCTTTGGTTTCTTTTTGAACTTAACTACACAAATACACTGTAATGGTATTTGTGCAGATTTTTACCCAACTCACATGCAAATGGGCCAATTAAGACTGTGTATCATTGCTTCAAATAAAAGAGTCCTTGAAACTTTACAACAGGATATTTTGCATCATAATCAGCATGGCTTGCGGACCACCTCCATGTAGCTGCAAGATTTTGAGCTAGACAAGGAAAAGAACAGGCAAATGGCCTTTTTTTCAAAGACTCAGAGACAGAAGAGAAAGAGGTAAATCAGCAGATTCAGAACAATGTCATGGTCCTTCTCATCCACGAATATAATCACTACCATACCCAATTCCAAAAGTTCTCAGATGTATTTCCAGGAGTTTGTGATGACTTATTAAAAAACTGACAATAGTTTGTGGCATAATAAGAGATAGAATAATAACATGTCTATTGAAGATATTTTTAAAGTTTAACATATTCCATATAAAGACCATTATTTTACTCCTTAATCAAGTATTTGCTATGTTTTTGGCAGTAAAGTATATTTTTAACAAAGCAAAAATGATGCTAGATGGTGGAAATTTGTTGACATTTCAATATTTACACCTTGTTAAAAAAAAAAAAACACCTAGTGTTACTGAATTACGGGAGCCACTGAAAAACATGGTGCAATTAGAGTGTTGTTTTTTATTTTGGAGCCACATTAAAATGCATGGGAAAATTAATCAGTGCAGATGCCCATTCCACTGCTGAATGCCACCAGCATCTCTACAGGTAAAGCACCACATCAGTAATGCTTTTAAAGTTCTCTAAGTGAGGCCAAGGCTGAGGACCTCTAAGCTAGAAGCCGGAAAGAGCAGGTATGTGCCTCACCTTCCTCCTTTCCCTATGCTGTGAAGCATTCCTGCTTAACTCTTTCAGAGATGTTCTGTGCACTCAACAGAATCCTGACTCTAACAGGCAGCTAATTGTACCTTTTTCATCTTTTATTAAATCCTCTTCAGCATCATAAATAATCCCTGAAGGAACAGCAGGTCTTTGGAAAATTATTTCAAAAAACTAGAGAAATGTTTTGATGAGGTTGAAGTTTAAAAGAGGATCGCAAGCAACAATTATTTCTTTGTTTTGCTTTAAAAGACCATTGAACTCAGAATGTAAGAAAACCTAATTGATACATAAAAGAATATGTGGAAAAAAAGAATGTTTTGGAACATGGAAACTGGGAGAAACAGGAAAAGAAATCATTGATCATTAAAATTACAATGAGATACAACTGCAAAGCTATTAGCATGGCAATGAATCAAGTAGTTAATCTGATAAAGCCAACTATCCTAACCTATTTGGGCTTCTATAAGAAACCACCAGAAGCCAAGATCAAAGCATCAGCTGCTTTGGTGTTTGGTTGTGAGAATTCACTTTCTGGTGCTTTGTAATGGTGTCTTCACATAATTGGAAGGGTGCAGGATTCCCCTGAGACCTCTTTTAAAAGGCGCTAACACTCATCCCCCAACATCATCGGTTAGGGTTTGGGATTTCAAAATACAAATTCTGGAGGGACACAAACAAACACTGGGGTCATAGCGCCAACTGTTGGTAACAATGCAGAACATCTGAAGTTTTCAGAACTATTGCTAATAAGAATAAAAAGTCCACAGGCACGTGAAATATACATTAGCATATGACTCAGCAATTTCACTCCTAGGCATTTACTTGAGAAAAATTAAAATGTATGTTCACACAAAACACAGTAGATTATTGTTTATAGTCACTCTATAATCTAAAAGCTGGAAAATACCAAACCGATTGCTATAGATTGGTTTTTTCCCTCCAAAATTCACATATTGAAATCCAGTCCCCAATATGATATAGTATTTGGAGATGAAATCTTTGGGAAATGATTGTCATCCTGTGTAAAATGGAATAGTATATTACAGTCTATTTTCCCCCAAAATAAAATCATTATTCCAACACCAATATAAAAAGAGAGTATCAGGTATATTCAACTCATTCATTCATCAGAAAAACAGTAAGTTGCCAAAGCAGTTGACAGAGCATGTGACGAGCCATCCAGGTGCCATTTGATTGTTAGAGTATAAAGATAATATGACTGTACTGCGTTAAACACAAACGTGGCAATACCCAACACACATAAATCATAACCTTTGGAGTTATTTGTCCTATCAAATATAAATCATTTGCCTTCCATCTCTATCAGACAAAAATAGATAAGCTAACATCTTCCCTGATATAGTCCACAAAAAACCAAATCCCAGTGGTGCACTGAAAGGACATCTCGGGAACTTATTTTGGCTAGTCTAGAAATTTACATAACATTTTTATAATAATAGAACTTATGGATAAGTCTGTTAAGAATCTAAACAAGTTCATAGTGAAGATAAGGCCTGCCATATGATATCCAGTAAGTGTTAGTTATGATGCTAGAAGCAGGCACAGGGGCCAGAGTTGGTCACTAGGCCATTTGGGCCCCACTGATGAGTCTCACACTTTCCAAAAGTCTGTGGGTTTTATTCCCAAACCTGTTTACTCAAGTTGCATTTGTCATGGTAATTACTTTCTTTTGTTTCATACCACAAAACATAAATGGAGCAAGGAAATGACAAATAGTTGTTTGTTTTTGAGGAAGCAAAGTTGAAAGACCTGATAATGAGAAATCACTGAAAATGCAGTTAAAATCCGAGAGATAATTGTTAATGACTACAGAGAAAAAAAAAATTCAACTCTAAAAGCATCTTACATTCAGTTCTCTTTGTAAGTGTTTTTAGTTTCTTGTACCACTTTAAAGAAACCAAAATTGGAAGCCAGTTATTAAATATGTGCTCTGGGTTTGTTCTTTGGAAAGTTTACACTGAAGGAGAAGTTCTTGGCCCTACTTCAAAAGATCATATGTTTTATGTTAAGATAAAATAATCAGAAAATTTATTTGTAATTTTTATAATTACCTGATTTAACCCACTTTTTATTTAAATCAATAGCAAATAGTCATGATTATTTTGTTTGAAAGTCTTTACAATACATAGGAAGGATAGAGGAATCCTGTTGGCTGATAGTTAAGAGCCCAAATCCATAGCTATAGTAATAATTAGTCAACAGAAAAGATCTCAACTTGATAAATAAATAACAGGAAAGAGCCCTTATTTGAATATAAGGAGTTAATTTATGTGATAAATCAACCCAAGTATTAAAGTATTTGTCTCTAGAGCCGTTTGACTATGGGCTGGTAAGGCTTGGGTGGGAACCCTATTTGATTATAATATGTGTAATTCCTTAATTATTTCAAACATGTAGATACATGTTGCTTCAATAAAAGAGCTCTTTACAGTGACTGAGAGAAAACCCTATGAACACAGGCTGCCCATTGCTGGGACGAACTCTGTGACATCCGCATTTAAACAAGAAGTTCATTTGGTTTCTGGGAGTTCAGGCCATGATCAGCTGGCTCCAAGGCAGAAATATTGTGGCAGGAGGGTGTAGAGGAGTAAAAGTGTTTAGTTCATAGTAGCCAGGAAACAAAGCAGGGGAAGTGACCAGAGACCATATATAGTATCCATGTTTGCGATTTCATGGCACACCCAGAAACACCAGAAGAGTGTTTTACTAATTTCCTAAGCCTGTGATGGTGAATGTTTTAGAGCTTTTAATAATAACAAATAGCTCATCATGGCACACATGTCACAAGTTCACCACCACTGTCCCAGCTGACCTATAAGCCAATCAAGGTAACCACTAAACTTAGCTATCACAGATAAAGTCTGCTTCTACAAATACCATTATATTATTATGCTTCTATTATCTTCAATTAATATTGTGTTTGAACCATAACTATATTATCTTTATGCTTGCAGTATGACTATCATTAATATCTATTATATTTCATGTTTTTTAAAGTATTTCCACAAATTTCTGATTCCCCTCCCCTTTATAAGTGAGCTACTGCTGACACATAGGACATGGCATAAATCACATAGTGTGGCTTCTGATGACAAATCACAAGATAGTTCAGCTTGCATCTTGCTCTGACTTTTGAATCACTCACTTGGAGACAGCAACTGCAATATTACAAGAATTTTCCAGCTGACTAAGAAGAGTCAGCATGAACAACTGAGGCCTCTAGACAACAGCCACACAGGTGAGCATAGAACCATCAGCCCCATTCAAGTATTCAGGTGATTGTGGTCCTAGGTGTTATCTTGGTTGCAACTTGATGAGAAACTGGGTCACCTACCTTTGCCTAATTCAAATTTGTGACCCCCAGAATCTAGGATATAATAAATGCTTGATGCTCTAAGCTATGTACTTCCGGGGTGATTCTTATGTAATAGTAGATAACTAACATACACACACAATGAAAGCCATGTAGGCATGGCCTATCCAAACTTTTCTCAACAATAACTCCAGTTGCAGACACTGGAACACACTGAATTAAGTGGAGATGATGAACAGCTCCCCCCAGATTGAAATGAAGTTCAGCTCAGAAGTACAGATTATGCAAAGAGTGCTCCAAGAATACTTAACACTTCTATAAGATTTATTTTAGTTTATTCAGGCCGTAGCGTCTTTCCTTAAATCATTTGCAAGTTAAAATATAACAGCTTAACAACTAGTGTCTTCAGACTTTTCTCTTCATTATTCTTCTGATTTACTTACCTACTTAAGAGATGGAGCTCACTGATGAAAATCCTCCATACACCAGAACTACAACCACAAGGATGAAAAATCAGGGACTCTAATGGGTGGCAGGGCCATAGGTCTGAAATTGTTCTCAGATCTTACCAAGAGACGATAACCAAGGCAGAACTTGCTGTCTGTGTAATTCACGAGTGATACATTATTTGTTTGTTTAAAATTTCAAATATCCCTTGTAAAAATTCCAAATACTGACACAGTCTACAAGGACCAAAAGGTAGACTGTTATGGAAAGATGGGGAAAGAAAAGAGCAGTTATAGGAAGGTGACACAACAAAGAAGTAGAGACAAGCCAATCATGTCCCCAAATGTCACATGCCGGCTGGTTCTGACAATGTCCCCATGATAAACTCTACAGATTCTGCACCATAGGGATGCCTTAGGCATCACAGTACTTTGACTGTCACCTATTTCATACCTTAAAGACCATCTCTCTTGTCATTTCAGGTCACCAATTCATACAATGTGGCTTATTATCATCCACAATTCATTGCAAAGACTTTGGAATGAATCTTTTCCCTACAAGTATCTTTCCCATAAACTCAAACATTTTTATGCTGTTTGTCAAGAGGTGTTAGTCTGTTTTTTCCCAAGTTTGACCCAGTTATTATATTCCCCTCGCATTTCTTCCCACAGACAGTTACAAACACTCCCTGTGTGAGACTTACTGGTAATGTCTTTGATAAGCCATGTCTTAACTGCATTAGTCAGGAAGTAACAGAACTCTTACTCCAATTCAATCCAGCCTAAAAAGGACTTTACTAGCTCACATAACAAAGAAAGGCAGGGGTATAGCTGGAGACAGATGGGACATTGGTCTACACACAGCCACAGCTCTGATCCCACAGCTCTCTGCTTGTAAACACAATTCCCATATTGCCCAAGGACTTCTTGGAATGAGAGAAATCTGAAGAGTACAGTTCAGCTGTTACATAGTCAGAGTTCTGCCAGCAGGACAAAGATCTTTAACCTCCAACCCATGGATTTCAAATAATTTAATGTGGGTCATGCACCCAGAGACAGGGCCCTGGGGAAGAAATGAAGGTAGATGAGCTAGACACTCATGGGTTGGCTAGGACAGTGTTATTGTCAGAAAAAGTGGAGAGAAGATGGGATGATGTGCCAATGTGATGGTTAAACTTTGTCAACTGGATTGGCCCAGGAGTTGTCTAAAAGAATAACAAAGCACACTTCTAGGGGTATCTGGGTGGGTCATGGAGATGTGACCTTGGGTATTATATCTCAGCGGACTGTTCTCAGCACCAGGGGCAGATTTACTAGAAGACAACTTTTCTGAAGCCAGTGGGGGAAAGAGTGAAGGTGATGCTTGAGATCATTCAAAGGACTTCACAACCCACCTCCCTCACATGCTCAGTGAACAGTAGGATCCTCGCTCCTATAAGAACCGCATGTCCTGCTGATCTAATAGGAGGCAGATCATGGGTGGTGATGGGAGTGATGACAAGTGGCTACTCATACAGATGAAGCTGTTCCTCATTGCTTACTTCATGTGTGTGGGGTCTGGTTCTTAACAAGCCAGTCCCTGATCTGGGGCTGGAGGACCCGTACTATTTCTGACCTCTCACATATTTCTCTCTGCTATTGATCTCCAGGCTCAGTTTCCAGCCTCCAGGAGGCAAATGTGTTTGTTTCTTTACTTCCTCTTGCTGGGATATGTCTGCCTCAGAGCCAGCAAACCATGGACTAAACCTCTAAAACCACTAGCCATGCAAACTTCTCCTCTGAATTGTGTCAGGCACTTTGTCCCAGAAAAGGGAAAGAAAAACAACTAAAATTTTTTTAATAGGCAGAAGGCTTGCATAGATATCTCTCCAGTGAAGATATATAAATAGCCAATCAGTACATGAAAAAAAGTTCAACATGATAGTCATCGGGAAATTGCAAATTACAAACTGAGATAGCACGCTGTACTCACAGCAATGGTTATAATTAAAAACAAACAAACAAAATACAACAAAAACATAAAATGTGTTAGTGAAATTGTGGAGATATTTTGGAATCTTCTTTAGCAGAAATATTAAATAGTGCAGTTGCTGTGCAGAATACTTTGATTGTTTTTTTAAGTCAAACAGAAAGTGAATATTGGACACAGCAAACCTATCCCTTGGTACAAACCCACAAGAAATGGAACTGCATGTCCACACTAAAAAATTTGTTCACAAGTGTTCACAGCAGAGTATTTTCAATAGCCCCAGTGGCTCATAAACTGTTGAAGGAATAAACAAAATAGGGTGTATAATTGGTATGGAATATAATTCACACATAAAAAGGGATATAGTACTGATACCTGCTATAACATGGTTAAATCTTGAAAACATTATATTCAGTAAATGATACCAGACACAAAAAGGCACATATTGTTTTGTTTTGTTTTGTTTTGTTTTGCTTTGCTTTGTTTATATGAAAGGCTCAAAATAGCTAAGGTCACATAGAAATCAAGGATGTTAGCAGTTGCCAGTGACTGGATAAATCAGGAGATGGGGAGTTTGTTAATGGGTATTGGGTTACTTTGTGGGATGATAATACTGTTCCAAAGGTGGATAACAATAACAGCCACATGACTTTCTGAATATACTAAGAAATACTGAAGTATACATTTAATAAGCTCAAATGTTTGGTATATGAATCATACATCAATACAAGTGAATTAAACACTTTTTGGTCCATGATAACTCTCATTTAGTTCAGGAGTTTTGGCATGATATTTCTGTAACTGTCCTAGTTTCAAGTCCCAGAACCAAGTGATTTTCTTAAATGCACACACATTAATTGACTTTTTTCTGTGAACAATTAAAAAGACCTTTTGCATATATATATATATATATATATATATATATATATATATATATATATATATTCATTTAATCCATTCTGGAAGGAGTTCTTATCAATACTTGCTCTTACAAGACTCCTTAATCATGGATGGTCATGAACACTAAAATATTTTTTCAATGATAATATTATTCCACCAAAAAGGCTTCCTTTGTAATCCTGCTAATGTGTGTGTGTATGGAGAGAGAGAGAGAGAGAGAGAGAGAGAGAGAGAGAGAGAGAGAGAGAGAAATTCAAATACTTTGAAAGATTCAGCGTATTATTAGTGGGAAAGAAACTAAATAGGATAAATCCTAGGAATGAGTGAGGATAGCAAAGCCTATTTCAAAGTGTGTCTGTTACTGTCTGGAGCACAACAGATGGAAGAGAGACAAGAAGACAAAGAGAGTGAGAGACAGAGAATATTTTAGATTTATCTTAGTATACACATCAGTTTCCTCAGATCAGAAAATTATCCATTTCAATTAGAAATCATCCACACAGGATTTTAAACACACATTGAGTAGAAGTTCAGATTATGTTTTTCTCATTTATTTAGGAGTGATTTTAAAATTAACATATGAGTACTAAAAATTATCAAACTGATCACTTATATTACTTAACCTAGATTTTTCAGAGCACGAAACCTGTGATGAGCTTTGTTTATATATCCTGCCACATCCACTGTTGGGGTAGATGGTGAATAAAATTAACAACACTGATTGGCCAGGCATAGTGGTACATATCTGTGATTCCAGAAGTCTGAGAGGCTGAGGCAGGAAGATCACAAGTTTCAGCCCAGCCTGGGCAACTTAGGAACTTAGCATGATCTTGTCTCAAAATTTAAAACAAAATTAAAAAGGACTGAGAATGGGGTTGTAGCTCAGTGCAAAGTCCCTGGATTTAATGCAAAATAATGAAAAAAAGGCAAGGGAGAGGGACAGAGGGAAGAAGAAAGGAAGAGAAGAGGAAATAAAAGAAGCGAGGGAAGAAAATAGCACTGGTTTCATACCGAGGAAATTAAGACTGAAGTCCAAGTCCCTCCTAGCCTAACAGTATGATCTTTCAGTAACTGACTCTCTCATTCTTATTTTCATTACCTATAGTTATATTTCCTCCCGAGTTATTGCAGAAATCCTTCAGTTCTCAGGTTGAAACATGCCCTGCTCAGAGAAGGCTTCCTTGACCGCCTCATCTGAAATAGCTGCCCAGGCCCTCTGTCTCACTGTCAGCTATTTCTCTAAATATTAGGGTTCTTCAATTATTGTTTCATTATTTAATTACTCATTTACTTATTGCTTCATTGTCAGCCACGTCTGGTGGAATACAAGCTTCAGGAGGGCAGAGAACCTACCCACACATTCACCAGTGTGCTGGTAGGGCATTGCACAAAATAGAAACTCAATAGATATGGGAGAGAGGGAGGAAGGGAAGGACTTTTTAAAAGGCTCCTATTAGCAGCTCTGCCACTTTCCAGTTTCCTGTGAAGAAAAAACAAATAGATGTTACTGTGACTTCTAGGTAGAAGAACACTTAGCAAATGGGAGGCTTTATTACTTTGAGATTAATTTTCCTTAAAGAGGATCTGATGTTTCTACCTATAACTTGATAAATTATTGTCATAGCTTATAAATTCTGCCCACGACTTTCCATTATTCTGAGGCAATTTCATTTATGGAAATTTATTTTTTTTAAAAAAGAAATTGAAAAGTGCAGTTATGGCAGAGGTTGCATCATTGTGAATTATGATTTCTTAGCAAGAGTTAATTCAATCATCTTTGTCTCCGCAGTGAGGGGAACTTCAGGAATTGAGTGTTTTCCCACCACATTCCATAAGAGGTCACGAAGACCAGGGAGGATAGAGAGCAGAGGGCTGCACGGGCACATGTGGCCCCACAGCTTCCTCCTTCTGGGCCTCTCCGATGGCCTGTCGTACTCAAGGGGTGACATAGATGTGTAAGTCACAGCCTCAACCTGATGAGGTGGCACAGGAGTCTGAGAACAGTTTCAAAGCTGCCTGTACACAGTCCTGCCTCTTTCTTAAAGCTCTGTGATTTATAGGAGGCTGTAGAACAAATATCAGGCTGGAGATTTACTCCAAATGTTCTCATTGCCTTAGTATGAATTCCTTAGCTGTTGAATCACTTGCTTTTCCTAATAGGGGCTGGTGATTTGGAACACTTGGAGATGTCAGTGGGGAATCTTCTAAATCCACACAGCTTCCTGAATGTTATGAAAACACAGTGGTTAAGAGTATAAGTTTCGGAGTCCGCTAGACCCGGGTCCCTAACTCAGCTTCCTCACCTAGGAGATGACTTGAGCCAGTTTCCTGACCTCTCTTCAGTCTCAGCTTCTTCCACTTTAAATGGGGCACTTATGTTCCCCGTCCCCATGTCTAATGACTCATAGATCTGTCATTAAATTAACGGAGCAATGTATACAAAGCCCTTCACACAGTTCCTGGAACGTCAGGTTAAATGTGTATCTATGTATAAAAATATAGAACTATGTATGCTGAACCTGAAAGCTGAGAGAACAAAATTCTTAACTATGTTCAGGAATGGGAGTTGCTACTTGAGTGAAAGTTAGTTTTTTTAAATCTTTTAGTTGTTGAATGTTTTTCTCAAGTGTATGGGTCCAATGTATTGGTAAGTAAATAGTAACAAGACAAATAATATTAAATTATATTAAACAGATAATTATATATCTTTTTCCTCTTTTTATCATATAAAGTAGTAAGGACCACTCCATAAAGTACAGTGAGGATCAGTAGAAAGGGCTTTAGCTCTGTTTCTCTCCATGCTTGGGAGCCTCAGTTCACTCTTGGTGATACATAGAAGTGAGACTAGATCTTTGATTTTCAAAGTGAATTCTCTAGAACACTAGAACATGACAAGGCATGTTCACTGGTCACACCCTACTTGAAAAATCCCAGTTAACATGGTCTTTACCATACGATGTCCCAAATGCATTTGGTACAGAAGACTTTCCTAGGGGAATATACTTTCCAGAATTTTCCAAAAATGGAAAGATTATCATTGAGTATCTTGTGGCACCAGGGCACTAACATACAGTTGATGCAATGTAGGACGAGATAACACCCAAGAGCCCTTCCAGTTGTATACCTTAACACTCTGAAGCACTTGTCCTTCCTCCACACCCAGACTGGACTTTTCCAGACCCACCGTGCTGGCCTTCCCTGCACAGCATTCCACCAAGGTCACTCTGCCAGAGTTTTCCTAATCACCCTCTGCTTTGACTCCCTCCTCCATGTGATCTTTGTGTTAATCAACACATGAATCAGTATGTGACTATCATTGTTCCCATCATAGTGAAGACTGCAGATGTGGGGAGAGGAGACCCTTGTCTGCAGGGCAAGAATGGCAAACATGATCTCAGGGCCACTGTAAAACGCTTACTTTCACCAGATGTACCAGGTGACGCAACACTGTACCTCCTTCATGGAGGACTTTCTGTGCTCCTAGATAGGTTGAAATGTTGTTTCAAAAGTGCTGCATGTACAGTATTAAGAAATTCTCATAACCTCTTTAAGTTACTCGTTCATCACCTGTACAGTGGGAGGAGAGAACCCAGCACAAACTATGCAAAATATACAGTGGGTTCCTTCCTTTCAACTCCTCTGTCCTTTTTCCCTCATGTCTTTTTACATCATATAAATAAATGACTTTTTTCTCATCATGAAGCAGGAAATGTGGCAACTGGACCCCTCCAGTGCCATTTATACATCACACTCACAGGACTATTTAGAGTCCAAATAGTTTCTCCACAGTACTGGGCATTATCACAGTGCAAGATTATGGTCCAGGAGAATGTCTTCCCCTGGACCTATGTAAGTTATATAATTCACTTCTGCACTGAACGCTAAGATGCTTACATTAATCATCAGCTTAGCCAAAGCACAACTGAGGGCACTGAATAAACATTACTTCCTGTGAGAGGAACATGTGTGCTATTTTTATGAGTCACAGACACTATGGGGGAAATTCACTGACCAGAAAGAGGACAGCTACAATTCTATGATACATTCCAAGGGATGAGATTCTCAGAAGGCTAGGATGAATGGTTCCCATGACCAGAAATGGTCTGACCACACTTGCTGTAGAAGAGGTCTTCCTTCTGGTACATTCCATGGCCATATCTTTCCTATTAGTTCCATAGAGAGTCAAGAGAGGTAAGCTGGGATCCTGAGCTGAAATCTCAGGTTTCTGAAGGGGGTGGTTAGGACAGGAAGCTGCTATACACTCACGCAAAGGTCAAGTTAACGTTCCCTGATTTCTATATCCCAGGGAAAAACTCTCCTGGGGGCATTGTTATCTTTTCTGATATGACATATAGCTGAGAAATGCACGTATCATAGGCCCCTTAATCACCATGATAACTCAGAAAGGAAATGATCATGATCTGCGTTTTCCAGATGAAAAGCACAATAGTGTATAGAAGTTAAGTCACTTGCCAGTATCCAGAGATTTGAAATAGTTTTGCTTATTCATGCTTTTTCTACATCCTGTTAATGATAACGTGAACCTTAAAATAATCCTTGCAAGACTTACAAGTAGATTATAAAAGTTAGAACACAGAAATAAAAAGGAAGAACTAGAATATTGCCATAAATTGATTCTGTTAGGGTATTTCCAGAATTTAATTGGGCACTTCGGGATATATCTTGATACAAAATATCTGATTTTCATTAATTCCAAAATCTTATCAAAGGCATCTAGTTTCTGAAAATCAGCTAGCCAATGTACTATGGAGAAATAAATTGTCACTTAGTTCTGGCCAGCATAGACAAAATGCTGAAACCATGATAGCAGAAAAATGAAACCAAAATTTCTAATAAATTTTCCCAACAGTATATTTGCCCCTTGTCTAATGGGACTTTTCTCTTTATAGGAAATGTAGTTTCCACCTCTAAAATCTCTTTCCAGCATCTCTCTTCTTCCTTTGAATTAAATGAACATCTTACTAAAGTATGTTTGGTCAAAGGTCCAGTTCTCTCAGTCTTTGTCCAAAATGTCTTTATTTCTCTGTCACATTTATGATGCCATTGGGTGTAGAATTCTAAAATTCTCATTCTTTTGTTTCATTTTGTTGATAAGCAGTTTTCTTTTAGTCTAATTTTTCTTCTTTTCTAGAAAACATCTTCCCTTTCTGTTGCTAGGCTGATATTTTTGTTTGGTGATTCTATAGCTTTATTACAATATCTATGTATATGATTTTTTAGTTTGTCTTCATTTATGTTCTTGAAGCCATGGTTTTTCAGTCTCTGTAATTTGTACATTCCTTCAATTCTGAGAATTTATCAACTTTAATCTCTTCAAATTTGCCTCCCCTAACTCTTTCCACATGCTAGTTGCTTTGAGAATTCCTACTATGTCAATAAATGTAGAAACTTCTCTTTCTCATAGGTCTTAAAATCTTTTTGTTATCTCTTTGTGATGCTTTCCAGGTGAGTTCCCCTGCCCTGTTCTTCAGCTAATTCTCTCACCAGTCTCTGTCATTTAGCTGTTTAATAAGGGCTTCGTTTCTGTACTATACTTGTCATCACTGGTTCTATAAACATCGCTGTCTATCTTCCTTTACTACTCCTGCCTTTACTGCTTTAGCTATACTAACTTGACTTGTTAATAGTCTTGTGGTTAGCTGTTTTCTGTATCTTGGTTGGCAGGAATGGAGCTTGGCTTCTTGTGGAATCCTGTGTAGATACAGATAGTGTTGTGTGAGCACCAGGATTAAGCTTAGACACGGTAAGCGAGGAGCTTCTAGAAGTTACTAATACCAGACCATCATGACCGAGTCTGCACTTGAGATTAAGTTCCCTGACAGCAGTTGGTATAATGGCTCTGGTAAGGAGATATCTGACTGCAGGAGGCTCATGAGATGCTCCACAAAAATGTTTTCTGACACTGTCAAAAGAGATGGCATGGCGGATGAGAATGGCTAAAATACAATGTATCTCCCTGTTTGACCTTCTTCAGAGAAAAGGAAGTATTCAGAGTCCAAGTTATAATTCTTAAAATAGATTCACTTTTTGGATTTCTACACATTACCAACTCATGCGTGTGTATGTGTGTTCTTCCTCAGACAGTTTCATATCCATTTTATTTCCTTCTAACAAAACCATTTCAAAGCCATTTCCTTGCTCGAACAAGAAGCATTCCGCCTTACAAATTAAATTGCTTCAATTATTAACAAACAGAAAGTTCTTTACTCAAACTTTGTCTTTTCTCTGGTCCTTTGGTCGGTCCAGTTCAACTTGGTGACAAGGTGAAATGTGAGGTGAAGTCCAACCAAGTTTTGTTCAAAAAAGGAAAGAATCTTTCCCTGTCCCGTGGCAGCTTCTTCCCTCAGCTGGTTGAGGAAGCATTACAATGTGTAAATCCCAAATTTTTCCCAAATCACTCTTCTCACAAGTGATGACCACCTCCAGCCCACTGACTCAGGGCCGACGGGCTCTGGGTGGAGGAAGAGCTGTTAGTACAGGAGGCAAATCAGATACTACGTGCAAACCCCATGGAGCAAGTATTGGCCAAGATTAGGCCTAAAATGAACTCTTGTGGCTTGAAGATTCCTATGCAAGAGCAGTCTTTTTTGAGAATTGGGATAATTTGTTTTTGGCAAAACACTGTTTCTTTTTTTGAGGGTGAGAAGAAAAAGAGTGTGGGAAAAGCTCTGGAAATCTTGCAAGACCTCTTGGACATGGACTATGTGTTACAAAACATATTTTTGACGAGTTAAGTGTTAACCAACCAAAAACAGACAGCTTGTCTTTCCTGGGTTGGTTTCCAAGCACAGCAGAGTAAGTGCCATTGCTGGATATGGCTGAGAACTTGCTGAACCCTGTCATTTGTAAAAGAATGTCACAGAGTCCATATAATGAGAGCACAGAGCTGCTTTCTCTTGTCCTTTTTTGCAGGCTATGATTGCAACCTTCTGGGAGAGGGAAAAAAAGTTGAACAATACCAAATCAAAGCAGCTCCAACTGTCAGCAGTGGGTGATCCAGAATAAAAACTTCAAAGGAGAGATTAGTTTTAAACCATAATGAATTCTTTTTGTCATTGAAAATTCATCTAAAAAAACATTTCATGACAACTTTTGACAGGCAATGATCTGAAGGTTTGATATCTAGAGACAGTTGTTTCACGTCCCCAAAAAGCTCTTAAACTCTCCTTGGAGAAATGGACTCGGGAGTAGATAATTAAAATCTATGGTAATTTTACAGGATTCTCAAGGGAAGGAAATGCTAGCTCTGATGAAACTGGGAAAGATCTTGCAGAATTTTTGGATGTTTTTTGTTTTCACGTTCAGTCTGTCTTAATTGACATGTAAAGATTGCATGCGGCGGGCTGGGGATTTAGCTCAGTGGCGGGTGTTTGCTTAGCATGGGTTCTATCCCCTGTACCACCAAAGGCAATATGATTCATGTAGACATGTATATTTATGGTACAGTGTGATGGGTCAGTACATGTATATATTGTATAATGCTCAAATCAGGGTAAGTATATCTATCTCCCTTCATCATTTTTTGTGATTAAAGCCATTCCAGATCTTTTCTTCTAACTCTTTTATACTATTATCTTCAGTCACTGTATTGTGTGATAGGGACAGAATTTATTTTTCTTATCTAGCTCTAATATACCTTTCCCCATAATGCATATCCCCCTAAACTCTCCAACCTCTTATCACCCTATTTTACTCTCAACTGCCTTGAGATCAGCTTTTATTAGATGCTACCTATGAATGAAATTCTGCAGTTGTTGTCTTCCTGTATCTTGATTACTTGAGTTAACAAAATGTCCTCCACTTTTATCCATCTTAATACAAGCAACGGGACTTTAGGCTTATACATGTCTAGAACTTCTTCTAAAGAGTTTACAAGAATTGATTTTATTATATGTGATGATATGAACAGTTATTTTGAAGAAAATGGGACATTATGGTAGCCACTGCTGATTTCCTATAATCTTGTTTTGAAATCCAATAATGCTTTTATTCTTTGTTTTGATTGGTTTTACTCTGTTTTCTATTATTTGATTTCAATATGTGTCAAGATATGGATAGCTATTTTGAAGAAAACAAGAGACATTAGGGTAGCCATTGTTGATTTTCTACTGACTGGTTTGGAAGGGCTGTAATGATTTCATTCTTTTGTTTTGATTGGTTTTATACTATTTTGTTTTGTTTGAATTTATGGTGTGTGAAGGTATAGACAACTATTTTGAAGAAAACAAGAGACATTATGGTAGCCACTGTAGATCTCCTGTTGTCTTGTTTTGAAGTCCTGTGTTGCTTGCATCTTTCTTTCTGATCCTCTTTGTTCTGTTTTGTTTTGTTTGCTTTAAAATAAAATTTTTTAAAAAACACAACAAGACCACTCTTTTATGGCTAAATAATATTCTACCATGTATATGTATTGCATCTTTTCTCCTATATCTCACTATATCTATCTCACTATAGATATATAGATATATAGATATATAGATATATAGATATATAGATATATGGATATATAGATATATAGATATATAGATATATAGATATATAGATATATAGATATATAGATATATAGATATATCACATTTTTGTTATCCATTTATCAGCTGATAGACATTTAGAGTTTTTTCCATATGGTGTAAATATTATTGCAGCAAACATGGTAATGTAGACATCTCTTCAATATTTACCTCATTTCCTTTGACTATTGCCACAGCTTGTGTCAAGATGTCCTCCCAAACCTCATGCAGTGATACCTGGGGCTTTTTTAGAGATGGCTGGATCTAAAATGTGTCAAGTTGGGATTGATTCATGGTGCACTGTTACGATCAAGGGCACTAGGATTAAGGATGTGAGTGTCAGCCCTAAGGGGCCTGGAAAAATTATAAGGGACAGAAAGAGCTACGATCATCCCCTTGTTGCTTTTGCTACCTTCTGCCTGCTATGAACTGTTTCTCCTCTGCTATGCCTGTCTGCTGTGCCATCCTGCCTTGGACTCAGCCAATTAGGAACTGAAACCGCTACAAACTGTGGGCTAAATAAATTCTTTCCCCTTTCACTTTGGGTGTTGGGTATTTTGTATCATCAATAAGAAAAGTAAGACATATATACTGTATACACAGTAGTGAGATGACTGGATAATACAATCAATCTATTTTTCATATTTGGAAAATTTCCACACTGGTTTCCCAAAATGATCCTATTAATTCACATTCCTGCCAATAGTATATAGAAATTCCCTTTCTCCACATCCTCACTACCACTTCTTTTCTATTTCTTTTCCATAATAGTCCTTCTGGTTAGAGTGAAGTGGTATTCCACTGTGGCTTTGATTTGCATTTCTGTGATGATTAGTGATGTTGAGCATTTGTATTTCATCCTTTAAAAATGTCTTCTTTGATCTATTGCCAGTTTTGAAATCAGATTCTGTTCTTTTGCAATTGAGTTGTTCAAGCTCCTTATATGGCCTAGATATTAACTCCTTATAAGATGTATACATTGCAAATATTTTCTTCCATTTTATAGGTTGTTTCTTCTCTGTTGATTGTTTCCATTGCTGTGCAGAAGCTCTTCAGCTTGAGGTAATCTCATTTCTCCAGTTTTGCTTTTTTTTTCCTCTCGTGGTTTTGGGATTTTAATAAAAAAAAAATCCTTGCCCATTCCAAAGTCCTGAAGCATTTCTCCTATTGTTATTTGCTAGTAATTTCATGGTTTCTGATCTTATATTATGTCTTAAATCCATCGTGAGTTGACATTTATATATGGTGAGAAAAAGGGATCTAGTTTCATTCTTCTGCATACAAACAGCTGATTTTCCTAGCACCATTTCCTGCGGACACTGTTCTTTATCCAGTATATCTTCATAGACTGTTTTTGATGATAAATCAGTTGTAGATTTGTGGATTTGTTTCTAGGTTGTCTATTCTGTTCTGTGTATCTGTCTCTATGGTAATATCATGCTGTTTTGATTACTATATCATAATTCAATGCATACTGTAATGTATGTTGAAGTCCAGTATGATAATGCTTCCTGTTTTCTACCTTTTCTTGTTCAAGATTGAATTAGCTATTTTGATTTTTTGTGGTTCTATACAAATTTTTGAATTATTTTCTATTTTTGTTGAATACATAATTGGTTCTGGTAATCTAAACAACTATTTTGAAAATAACAGTGTGCAATATAATAACCATTGTTTATTTCCTACCATCTTGCTTTGAAATCCTGTATCATGTTTTTTATTTTATCTTTTTTATTTTATTTTATTTTATTTTATTTTATTTTATTTTAAAGAGAATAAAACAAAAGAGGGCAGAACAGAGCAGATCAGAACAGGACAACATAGGCAACACAGTACTTTACATTAAAACAACCGGACATCAACAGTAGCTATCACAATATCTCTTTCTCTGCTATAGTTGAGCATAGTTTCAAATACAATAATATCAAGCATAACAAAATAGTATAACACCATTCAAACAGTGAAAGAATTACAGGGCTTTCTGAACCAAATAACAGAAAATGAACAATGGGTACTATAATATCTCATTTTCGATAAAAAATTTTGTTTACACTATCACACATATTCAAATCCCAATAAGACACAATGTGATAGATGGAACCAATGGTAGTAGAAGAATGGAATCATGGTAGGACTTCTAAGCAAGATGATATTAAATCAGCAATAGCTGTCATAATGTTTTGTTTTCTTCAAAACAGCTGTTCATACCATCACACATAATAAAGTCAAACAAAACAGAATAAAACCATTCCAACTGATGAATGAAAACATTGAAAGCCTTCAAAGCTATGAGATGGGGACACATGCTTACCATAAAATCCTATATACTCTTTAACTGTCATACTAGGGAGACTATACAGTATTTACACATGTGAGTTTGGTTTATTTTGCTTATGAGAATGGTCTCAAGTTGTGTCCATTTATTTATAAATATCTCAATGTGATCATTCTTTATAGCTGAGTAGTACTCCATTGTATAAAAATGCCACAACTTTTTTAACCATTCCTCAGTTGATGGGCACTTAGGTGGTTTCCAGGATCTGGCTATTACAAATTGTGCTGCTATAAACATGGGTGCACATATATCACTGTGGTATGATGTTTTCAGTTCTTCTGGGAATATGCCTAGAAGTGCAATAGCTGGGTCAAATGGGACTTCCAAACCCAGCTTTTTGAGGAATCTCCAGACTGACCTCCACAGTGGTTGCACCAGTCTACACTCCCACCAACAGTGCAGAAG
>PVJX010003101.1:0-114243 GCA_004027295.1 Dolichotis patagonum
CAAAGTATCATCACAACTACAGTCTACTTTGAGCTCCCTCTAATGGAAGTGTACTTTAAAAATGTTTAAACACTCAAATAGGGGACAAATTGCATATGATATTTCTCATCAGATGGAAAATTATATATCTATGTAAAAATTTCTGTTTAATGAACTGTTAACAGGAGTTATCTGCGGGGAGGAAAGTGAGAATTGAGGGTGTGAGCATGTGTGTGGGAAATTTTAATGGGAAAACTTTCATTTTCATTTCATGTACCATTCTGTTGCTTTCAACTATTTTACAGTAAGAAAGTACTCAAGATATATTTTTGAAATACATATTAAAAAACCCTGACTTAAAAATCAGACTTACATAGGGGCTGAGGGTGTAGCTCCATGGGTACTAGCTTAGCATTCATAAGGCCCTAGGTTTGATCCCCAATACCACAAAAGAAAACATATTTACAGAAAAATATGACAATGGAAGACATTATAAGTTCACTTGCAAAAACATGAAAAATTTAATACTGAGTTTGATATGTTTAAAAAAAGTATTTGCTTACTATTTGTGAGGCTCTGGGTTCAAACCCCATACCTCCCACCTCAGCACAAAAAAATCTATTAAAAAATGTAGGTACAGAGCAATATGCCAAAACATTAACAAAAGTCTTTGTTGAGAAGAATGGGAAGGTGGTGTGTCTTTTTCCCCCTAATAGCTCTACTGAGATAAGATTTATAGACCACAAAATTCACTCACTTTAAGTGTATTGTGTGAGTTATAGTAAATTTACACTCATGCATTAGGATATTAGGTTATGGAACACATCCATCACCTGAGTGTAAGATCTGTGAGAGTACTTCAACCAAACATGTGGCTTAAATTTATTGAAAGGGGAAGACAGTAACACAGATGGTTACACACATAGCGAACTTAGGCGCAGGTGTTTTTGAAGCCCCAGCCTCTTCACACTTCATTTGACTCAAAGGTGAGAGGAGAATCTCTCCCTTCGCACTGTCTTGTACAACTCAGTTCAATTCTCTGAGCTATACTCTGCCTGGGATTCTGGCTTTGTGTGGGTGATTCCAGTTCACCCTTCTGGATTTTACAGGCCTCACGTTTCCATCTCTTCCCTGTAGCACATGACACCTGGCCAGTTAACCAGCAGTAAATGCCAGTGGCAAATTGGCCTGTGTGAAATCTTCTTTCCATTCCCAACAGTCCAGTTTAGGATGTTAAAAACTTTAAAAGTATTTTATCCTGAATTTTTAGTCCACCCTGGATGGCTTTCTCTGGATATCTAGTCTTTTGTATTACAAAAAAATGAAAGCCTTTTTATTCATTCTAAGAAACATTTTCTTTGTGGTAGGTATGATTTATTGTCTTTATTTAGTAAAAATTTTCTCAATAAGAATCTTGTCTTTTTTAAAAAAAATAGAACAAAAACAGTAGCCACTTTTTTCCTTCCTCCTCCTCCTCCTCCCTTTCCTCTCTTCCTCCTCTTTGTTCTTTCTCCTCCTCCTTTTCCTTCTCCTTCTTCTTTCTCCTCCTCCTTTTCCTCTCCTCTTTCCCTTCTCTAGCAATAGGCCATCCTGGCTATCCCCTGGCCTGGTATCTGTAGAACTCATCTGAGGGTCAGACTGGGAAAGCATACACACATGTTGGCAACAGTGGGGTTTACTGGATCCAGTGGGGTTCGTTGAGGACAGTGGGGTTAGCTGGTAAAAGTGGGTTTTGTTGTCAGGTAACCTGACTCTCTCACAAAGCTGAATTGGCTTAAGGGGCTTTAGGGGAAAAAAGCCCTACCACTTCCACCACAAAGAACAAAAACGGAAGGACAAAACCCCAAAGCGGAACAGCTCTCAGAAATGTCACTGAGACATCAAAGCCCTGTGAGAACTCAGAGAGATTTCATAAGAAAACTAAGACACAGCATACCCATGAGCAGGAAGGTGCCCAGGAAGGGACCTCTGCTCTCTGTGAGCTGTGGAGGCAGTTCGGGAGAAACACAGCGGCACTAACTGACTACACAAGAATGCTGTCCTTCAGGGAAACTGAGGAAATGCTGGTTTTGGATGACTGGCTTGTGGGTGTCTCGGATGTCACTTTAGGGAATTTCTGAACCCCTTCGACCCTCAGTTGCCCCACATATGGGCTGGGGGCATTCCTGCCTGGAGCGATGGTGACAGGCTGATCATGTTTGGGTGGCCATGGTGTCCTGGGTATGTGGGGGCACACCCAGAACAGAGTTGTTGAGTGACACCCAATTATGCACACACTCTAAGGTCTCCATCTGCAGCCATTATACATGCCTGTGTGGATTTTGCTTGGAGTCAGACAGAGCCATGCAGTACACTGAGTCCCAGGGAGACGTGGGTACATATGGGGGGTACTTAGTGGCAGGCAGTTCTGCCAAGTGCATGGCAGCCTAAGGAGCCTCCCTGCTTGATTTAGAGGAGTGGTCCATGGCCAGGAGTAGCCAATGTGAGTGACAGGTGGCACAAGGCCTCTTGGTCATCCATCTGTGCTATTTTCTAGATCTCAGTGCCCTGAATCTTCTAGCTCTCTTCTCCAAAAACTTTACTTTTAGAGAGATGGGGCCTAGGACTCTACTAAAAATACTGCAGAAAATTATCAGAAGACAATATAGGAGAATAACTATATGATCTAAGTAGCAAAAGATGAATAAAGAAGTGAATGTAAAAGATTCATAGAGGAGGGGATGAGAACAGCCAATAAACACACAAAGAAAGGTGCCCAACCTCATGAGAAATCAGGAACCAAATCAAAACAAGATACCATCTTCCACCCACGGGGCTGGTAGAAGTAAGAATGTTTGATAACATCAGGTGTTGCTGAGGATGCAGAGAAACTGGCATTCTCAAAAAGCTGCTGGTGAAGAATAAATTAACATAGCCATTCTGAAGGGCAAATTAGCATTATTTATTAAAACTGAAAGTTTCACATCCTATGACCTGGCAATTGGTATGTTCCCAAGAAAAATGCCCAGATGTGTGGGCTAAGAGATGTGCACAGGGGTGTTGGGAGCAGCATTTGCACCTATAAGGACTCGAATATTCAGCAAACAGAGAAATCCTAAGAAAATGTGTTCATCCTTAGATGCTGAAGCGCGTGGGCATGACAAGGAATGAACTAGCTCTCCAGGTAGTTCAACAGGGCTAAGTCTCAAGCAAGCTACAAGGGAAATTTTAATTTATATGCAGTGCTCTGAATTTCCAAAGGGAAAACAAGTATGTTATTTGCATACTTAGAGAAAAAAGTGAGTCTTTCTATATCTGAAATCCTACGTCTTTCTGGGGCTCAGCTGAGAAGGGGGCAGGCCTGGGCCAAGTTGCTGGCCACATGGGCCTGCCTGATCATGAAGGTAGTGAATGGTCACAGAACCAGGTCAACAGCAGTAGCCTGAGAGGTCTCCGACAGGATTCTGGGTGTGCAGCTGTGTATGTTTCCAACACAGCAGAGAGCTGTGGTGTCCATCTCAATGCCCACGTGCACACTCCCCTGTGCCCCTGGCCTGCTACTCACCAGGCATGAGGCACCCACACTGAGAATGAGGCTGAGCCCTCTGTGAGAAGCTCAGGGTCCAGAAGGGAGGCTCAGGCTCCCTTTGGCAGGGCTGGACTGGTCTCTGTTTTGGGGAGGAACCGACTTGGATGGAGCAAGCAGGATGGCAGATATCTCCCTTTCCCTTACACCTCCCAACACAACTCTGATCTAGGAATGCCTCTCCTCCTCGGTGCTGCCCTTCGTTTTATTTTTTGGCAATCTGAGAGGATTTGCCATTTTAGTTCATTTGAAAATAATAAGAGCATCAATCTCTTTGACTAGATAACACATATGTTCCCATTTTAAAAAGTATGATTTTTTTTTTTTTACAGTAGACAATAAATCTCTCCCATGGCCCTCTCCCTAGAGACAAACACCTTGCAGATTTCTTGTTATCCATTTCCAAGTGCTTACATAGCTACCCTCTACTCTCTCTTTTCTTTCACAAATGCCACATATGCTCTGTACAGTGTTTATCCACTAAACCATGTGTCCTAGTGCAAAGCACAGGGACCTTCTTGGAACTTTTCATAGCCCCATCATCTCCCACCTCTACATGATTTCACAGCTCTCCAGTTGACGGATAATCAGGTTGTTTAAAACCTTGTACTCTACTGGCTGAAAGAATGCTCTTGTTGACATCCATCTGTGAGAGTAAATCTCAAGAAGCAAAGAGGAGCTTGTGCTGAATTTTTCTCAAGCCTTTGAATTTCACTAAACTAAGCTCATTTAAGAAGGAAACGTCCATCTGAGTTACAGGCATATACTTGTCATACCAGCCCGCTGGGAAGCTGAGGCAGGAGGACAGCAAGTTAAACACAACCTGGGCAACTTAATGATTCAGTGAGATCTGTCTCAAAACAAAACAAGCAAGACAAACAAACAAGCCAGGAATAGAGTGGAGCTTAGTGCAAAAGGAAACTTTCTATTATTATGAATGGAAAACCAGAATTAAATACAATCAATAAGGTAACTATGTGTTATAGTTTAAATATAAAGTATGCCACAAAGACTAACGTTTTGAAGGCTTGGGTTCCAAGGCAGCAATATTCAGAGGTGAGCTTTTGAAAGGTGGACGGATCACAGGGGCTCTAACGCCATCTAACGCTATCCGTGGAGTGATCCACAGATAGATTCAAAGTTTGATAACACTACCAGGAGGTGACAGAAACTTACAAGGTGAGGCCTAGAAACTTAAGAGGTCAGTTATAGCATGTGTCCTTGGGAACTGTATCTTGTGCCTGGTTCTTTTGTCTCTGGTTCTCTCTCCTTCTGCTTTCTAGCTGCCTGATGTGAATGGCTTTTCCCTGCCACGACCTTCCGCCATGATGTTCCTGCTTCACTACAGGCCAAAAAGCAATGGAGATGGCCAACCATGGACTGAAACCTCTGAAACTGTGAACGGAAATAAATCTCCCCACATTTAAGTTGTTTTGCTCAGGTATTTTCTCATAGCAACGGAAAACTAACTAATATATTGTGAAAACATATAAAAGAGAAAATATTAAATTATAACCTAAAGCTTACTCTTGATCAAAAGGGAAAGCCAAAAGTTAAAGACAAACTAAGGCAAACTATTACCTATCTTAAACTTTCTCCTTAGTGTACCAGAATGGACAAGCAGGGCAGTGAAGTGGGTTTTCTCATGGATTATACTTTTCAAAGATGGCAATAGCAGTATTTTCCACTCTACATGCTATTCTTATAGTGACTTTGACACTCTTCCCACCACTGATGAGGTCTGTGCCTTTTCTCCCAGAACCTGGGAGGCCTCTGTTATTTTCCTAGACCAACAGTACCAAAGGAAGTGGTGCTTTATGATTTCCTAGGCAAGGATGTAATGCTCTTAGAATGTATCCACCATGCTGTGGGGAAGCCCAATAACCAAAGATATCTGAGGAGACAAACTAAGGCCCCAGGCCCTCAATCAGCTCCCAGGTGACTTTATGCAGGTCACAGAGGAGGTTTCCCATTGAGCCCTGTGCAAATTATACATTTTTTTTTTTTTTAAAGTACTGGGATTGAACTCATGACCTCACACGGACTAGGCAGGTGCTTGTGCCCCTGAGCTAAATCCCCAGCCCCTAAATTATATATTTGTGAGTAAACATTTGAAGGCAGTTTGTTATTCAGCAAGAGATAATTGCAAAAGTGATTTATTTTAGTTTAGTGCTGCATCTAGTCCCACTTAAAATCCTTTCACCACCATAGGGGCTACATAGCACCTCTCAGAAGGCTGGAGAGGGCTGGTATTCCGGATGCTCAAAAGACCCTGCAGGATTAAGCAGAGGAAGGGAAACCGCTACAGCTATTTCCCAACAGAGGTTTAGGATGTTGAGTGTGAGAAGGAGCAAATGAAAAGCATGAGAGAACTACTGTATCACCAAGTGCAGAAGCAGGACAACTTAGCCTGTTGAAACTATCTTAGACTTCGGAGATGTGTAAGTGGATTTAATCCCAAGTTCGCCATTAATAACGCCAGGTAGTTCACTGTCTTTGCTGAGCCTCAGGTTCCTCACTGATAGTAAGTGAAGCCAGTGAAGGCTTGTCCAGAGAGCTCAAGAAGAGTGTCCAGGGGTTTCAAGAGGAGTGTGGGGTCAGTCATGCCCAGCACATGTCACAGAAACAGGCTGTGGTGGCCCTGTCAGAAGCGACCACAGTGTTTTCTCAGCACAAGTCAAATGTTTGGTGCAATTCTGACCTCCTGGAGCCACGGCTCCAGTTAGAACTCTGGACTCAAGGGACAGTGGTGCTTTCTGAATGCAGGCTCCTGACTAAGTGAGTCTGCAGAGGGAGACAGTGAATCATGGCTTTTCACTGTTTCTCAGAACTCCTCTGAGGTCATGCAGAACGCAAGGTATACAGTTCCTTGGTTCATCCAGAGATGCAGCCCCTGAGCCTTCATCTGTAGCTGACTCTCAGTCTGAGTCTTCTCTCACCCTCAAGCCTCAGTGCCCACCATTCTAGAATTCTTCACTCACTCCTTACTGGTTAAGCCGGCCTCCCATTCAGACAGTAAGCGCCTAGGAGGCAGGACCCTGACTTGTCTCTTTTACTGCTGAAGGGAGCCAGGGCATGGCTAGAGCTCAAGTATTCAGGGATGGGATGGAGGGAAGCGCATGTCTTATGATGCTCCATTCTGAGGCCACAGACTTCTCAATTGGCTGTTCTTTCCAGCCCCTGGGCTGCGACCTCCTCCGCAGCTCCCTCCCTCTGCCAGGCTGCACTCATTACTGAGCAATAATCTGGGCTGATTGACTTTCCCTGTATTTAAATGATCCCTTCATAATAAAATATGAATGCCAATACCATAATTTAATTCTCCAGGTTGGTGGCTCCAACTACATTTAGAATCAAGGAAGTCTTTATACTTAACAGCAGGATCTCAAGGCCAGATGAGTGCCAGGGCTTTGAAATCCAATATTCTGAATTTTAGGCCACAGTGAGAGTCCAGATCAGCAACACAGTAAACATGTACCAGCCTTTCATGCAGGTGTTGCTCATCAGAGGGCAGAAGGGGCTGAGAGCAAGGTAAGTGGGGGGTTCCACCATAGTAGAGGCAGCATTTAAACTTCCCAGCTGACAGCAGACCAGCAAAGCCTGTAACTGTTTTCAAAGGAAGTGTGAGTAAGAGTCCTGGCCGCTGTGCATCCATCCAGCAGACTCAGTTTCTAGCCCTGCCTCCACACACAGCCCGAGGAAACTGCAGGGACCCATAGCCAGTGAGGATCACTGATTTTTGATGGAGTGGGAGATGCAGTGCCCTTCAAGGCTTTGGTTCTTTAAAGCTACACACTGAAAGCTGGTCACGGCTGAGTTTCTAAAGTGGGGACCTCTGTTCCCAGTAGTTTCATCAATGTCACAGCCACTCTTTATTGGGTGCTTATGTATAGCAGACCCTGAGATCTATGGTTCAGAAAACACAATGTGCAGAGGTCACACACACAAAGGATGTGGCTGGGGTGTGGAGCCTGAGGCACAGGTGACTTTTACACTATCCTGAGGAAGCTGATGGAAACCTGAGCTCTAGTCCCCTGGAGGAGGCCAGAGAGAAAGCCTACTGTTATTTCCTTCAGACAAGGGGCACCGGGACTGAGCTGTTGCATGACACCAACTTTCAACAGGTAGCTGGGGGCTGAGGACCTGAAGCCACCTGTATACTGTTGGGGTATCTTTTACAAAGTCTCCTCTTCCGCGGGGACTTGGTCCTTTCCTGTGGAGTCCATGTGGTCCTTCTGCAATTGGAAAATGCTGCTTCTCTTTCACCTGTGGGTTTCTCTTTCTGAAGGAAGAACATCTGGACTAGGTGTCCACTGCCCCCTGGCCTCCCCCACCCCCCCAGACACTGGGATACAAATAAGCAAGACAAGCTGAAGCTCTGCCTTTGGGGAGCCTTCAGACTGCAGACTAACAGCAGCCTTTTGGAACTCTCTGACACTCTGGGGACAAGCCTCAGTGGGATAGAGACAGTACTTTGTAGCACAAAAGAATGCACTGACAGTAATTAGAAACCCAGCATCACACAACCCCCTGGTGACAGAATGCAGTGGGAGGGAGAGGCCACCCAGTGATGGAAGGGTTGGGCCCATAAAGGGAAGAGGGGAGAGGCAGGCACAGGCGGTATGAGATCAGTCAGAAAGCCAGAGTGAGGGTGCATGCCAAAATCCACTGCAGAATAAAAAGGACAGCCATGCTGAGGTGTAAGAAAGTTGCTCACATCATGTTCCCTTGGACGTTAACATGAGTGCTTTTATAGGAAACCTGTGTTGATTCAAAAGCTACCCAACAGAGCTGGGATGACAAGGAATGGGCCCCGGTCAATTCTACACCACCAAAGGCCAATAGTCTTCTGAGAATAATAAACAGACATTTCTGACCCTCAGTAAACTCCAAATGTGGCCCCCAACCCTCTGACTGTTCTCATTGGGAGTGTGACCTGGCACACTCAATTAGGTAGCTGCTTCTCCTGACAGTCAAATCAATCCTTCAAAGAAAATTAAGTAACCATTTCTCCATCAACTCAGCAGCTGCTTATGGGTTATTTGCTGCAAGCGGCAATCAATTACTTTGTCTTCTTTGACGCTCCCTTAAGCACTCCTTCCCAGCATGGCAAGGGGCAGGTGCGGCGTGCAATCTTTCCTGGATGGAGAGTGGGTCTGTTACATTTCTGCCACCAGGCCTAAGAGCCAGGCCCCTCTAAGAATAAACAATATGATGGTATTTGTTCTTGGTCTTGCAAAGGAGGGCCGTAATTAGATATGTAGAGAGTAGGTTGTCTGCTGAAATTCTGTTACCCAGTTAAACTGATCTAAAGCCTGATGTTAAGATCTCAGCTGCGATCACTGAGGCTACAGCAGTCTCACTGCCGTGCTGGGCCTGACCCTCCTCCCCACCTACCTCTGCCCTCAGCTCCAAGAATAACTGGCTGAAACACTGTTGAGAGAACTCTGTGCTACCCAAACACACCTGACCCTACTTCCCACCCACAAGCACAGTCCTAGAGAGAGGGGGCTGTGCAGAGAACAATCAGGAGCCAGGCTTGTAGCCCACAGGTGAGCTAAAGCGCCTCCACTTTTTAACTGTGTCAACTCTGGGTACATGACTTCATTTCAGATGCCTCATCTGTAGGTGCCAGGAGTAATAAAATGAATTTATAGTTCTACTTCATTACACGCATGTTGGAGTATTTAGAAAGATGGGTAATGAGGTCTCCAGTTTACTTTGAAATGGATTTTTAAAAAACCAGGATGGACTGATGTATGGACACAGGAACCGATGTGGGTGGGCATGAGTGTTCACTGCTATGTAATTCTTTCAGCCTGATTGTATGCTTTGAAGATTTCAAATAACACACTGGGGGAAAATGGACTTCCTAGGACAGTTGTGAAGTTCAGACAGGTCACAACAGCATGTTTAACTCAAGGTGGCTGGTCAATGATACCACAGTACCTGTGCATAATTATTATTAATTTTATGACTTCTTTATATCATGTTGACTGATGACTACAAGATCCCCTCACTATGAAAATTCATTTGGTTCCCAAGTTTAAAGAGCAAGAATTTGCATGGGAAGTTTGGACCTGATTGGGTACCACCTCTTATCCACCAACAGTCTGAATGTCTCTGGGGACTCCATGGCCACCAAGGACACTAAATCAAAGCTCACTATGCAGACAATGTCAGGTAAATCTGCCAATTGTTCATTCAGTATTTGCTATGAGATGGGTGACTATTAAATTGCTTGGGAACAGTAATTCAGTAGAGGAAGGACACTGATGGGTGCCATACTCACACCCGGATCTGAAGGCTGGATCCGGAGGCCAGGTAGCTTGTTCCAGGTGCCTACAGCTGGTGTGAAGCAGAGCCTGGCTCAGCTCTACCTGCCCCCATAAGTAGGGGTCTCTACAGCTACTTCCTTTCTCTTAATCTGAATCCACATGTGATGGCTAATAAAGGAGTGACTAGTTTTCAAAAAACCGTTACGAAACTGGTCATGTCTTTATTCTCCCTTCCTTGGAAAATTCCCAGAGGCTCTTCTCTGGAGAACAGAGTGAAAAATCTCCCTGTCTATTCCCACATGCCTAGAATAAGTGAGAGGCAGATCCCTCTGACTGCTCCAGTCTATACACAGCTGGGTAGTTGCAAAAGGCCCTGAAGGCCAAGATGACTTTCTTTATCCCTAGCAGGTCATTGAGGAGCAGAAGGGAGGGAGCTGTCTTGAAGCCGATTCTGTGTTAGCCTGTCTAGCGTGACAGAAGAGCTTAGGTATTCAAATCTTTTCTTGGAAATCTCAAGTATTCCATTCACTGTCTCACAGAGTTAGGTAACTTTGTTTACTCATGCTAAACAGGGCCATTTGCAGAGAGGAAATTATGCAATGTACTATGCAAATGTGGCATTCTGGGGAAAGCAAGCATAGAGATAAGTGTGGTCACCACTGCATTATAAGATGAGATCTGTGCCCATGGTGGCAGGCTGCATGTCACCTGATAAGGGGATATGCCATGCTCTACTTGGAATTGCTGCTCATTCAGATCCTGTTTCTGGTAATTACATTTTCACGGAGTTGTCTGTGAACTTGTGCAGTGTGAATAAGGGGAACAAAGAACAGAGCTTTTGCAAGCAAACCAGCTCTGGATAGACTAGTCAGGGAGATCTGCCCTACACTTGTTCTGGGTATGTGGGAAAAGACAGAGAAAATTCTCACTCTGTTCTGCTGAGAACAGCCTCTGGGAATTTTCCAAGGAAGGGAGAATGAAGACATGACCAGTATCCTAAGGTCATCTTGGTCCTGGATTTCTCTGCTTAGGGAACTTCTGCAGGATGTGGTTACAGTCTCTTTACCCTGTATTTGCCTGGTGTCTATGTGTCAGACCTGTCTACAGGGATAAAGGAAGCATGTATATCCCTGTTCTGGGTGACCTTTCTGAGCCTCAGTTTCCTCATCTGACACACAGAGCCACCACTGAATCAGCAGAATATAGTCAGGGACAAAGTAGTGAGATGCAGAAAGGACCTGTGAATTTTCTCTGTGTGTGTTGCGTGGGCACATCTCCCTCTTCTTCCTCTGGATTCTTGGAGATAGGAACACATCTTCTCTTTCCTTTGAATTTCCTCTGTATGGTACTTCACAAGAAAAGTGCCCAAGAAAATGAGGTAACAATCAGTATTTCCCCAGAGAGTTGCTATGGAGACCTAAAGATATTTGTAAAGCACCAGAAAAGTTTCCCCTATGAAGATGCCCTCAGAACTCAGCAGGAACAAGCAGGGGTTGGTGAGGACCACTGTAAGCTGAGAGTGAGTGAGAGGGGCCTGAGTTAGAAACCCAGCTGGGTCACTTGTAGGCCATGGGTATCCACCAAGATACTGACCTTTTATGTGGGCCTCAGTTTCCTTGTCTCTCAAATTAAGAGGTTGAGACTAAACCACATGCCTCTTTTCTGATGGGAAAAACATCTAAATTTCATACCAGGGGACACATTTATGGCTGTCTGGCAGAAATTAGTTCATAGAGTGAATGCTTACTGGCACAGAAGTCCGATTCTTAATTAGCTTGTGGGAATTCGGTGTACTTCAAACATTAACAGTAAAATATGGGAGACCTCTGGTGGAGACAAACCATACCTTTAGACTTAAGCAAAAGCTACAGAATTCACAAACCAAATTTCCTGCTTTATGTTTTTAACTTTTAGTGTTCAAACTGATTACCAACAAACTTAGCACTGGAGCAAGATATACTGAAAAGCATGTGATTTACAAGAATATCGCTGATATAAAACTAAATCTTATCAGCAGGTCTCTGTACAATAACTACACTTAAATGAATCCTTTATTAAACTATATTTCAAACGTGATAAATATTGAGAGGTACAATTACTTTTCTCTTTTTAAAAAATGAACTTGTCTCAGTGGTAGAACACTCTACCTTGCATGTGTTAGGTCTAAGAATCATTACTATTCCGAGTGCTGGGAAAAAAAAAAAGAAAAAGAGAGAGAAAGGAGGAGGGGGAGAAGGAGAAGGAGAAAGAGAAGGACAAGGAGGAGAAAAAGAAAACTATAAAAGAAAAAAGATTTTGTACATGCACTATTCTATTAAATTCACAAAGATCGAAATAAGGGAACTCCATTCATTTATTTTACTTTAGTCATTCAAGAAACCTTTTATCTTCTAGAATGTTAGTTCTATGAGGGCAAGGATTTCTGTCATTCTGTTCACTGCTCATGCCAGGCACATAATAGGTACTCACTAAACATTTGTAGAGAGAAGGAATTGCCTACACTGGGGAAAGTGCTGGCAAGGTAGAACTAAAAGGCTCAGTTGCTGATCTCAAGGTGTTCACAGATCCGTGGAGAGAAAACGAGTGAGAAACATGCACTGTGACAGATGTGACAGTCAAGGACCTGCAGGAACTGAGATTGGTGTGTATGTGGGTCCTTCACAGACTAACAGGATGTGTTGAGGCCAGAGACTTGAGAAAAGGCATGTTTGGGAGACTCCTGTCTTTCAGAGGGGCTGGAGTGCGTGAAATGGGACAGCAAGGGCTGTTGGGGTTAGACCATAAGGCCTAGGGCCATCTATAAGGGTGACTTGACACAGCTACATCACAGAGTATAAACACATGCCAGGAACTGGGGGCAACAGGAGATTTTCATGGCAACTAAAAAGTTATTTGCCTAATGGTTATTCTCTCAAATTTCATTCAGGCCTTCAATTAGAAGTTTATAGTTAAGATGCAGCCTGGAACTTATATATGAACAAATGGTTTACTAAAGATATGAAAAAAATTAACAAAATTTCCCATTCTTTCTTTTATTACTCCATAAAATATTGCGTATCTGCTATGGGGCAACCACAGTTCCATGTCCTAGGGATGCACAGGATAAAATGACTGTCCCACCCTCATGCAGCCACAGTCTGCTGGGGGCAGATCACAGACCAACTGGAATACATCTATAGAATTAACTGTGCCAGCACAATGAGGTGGCACATAAGCTGCTCAAAGACTTTTTAAAAGTTCACTTGTAAATCCTGCAAACAGACTGTTTGCAAAAGTTCCATACATCTGCAAATGTACTCCTATCCCAATTTCTTATCCCAAGTAAGTTACAATGCATTGAGTATTTAATAAGCCTTTGGCATTGTGCTAAACACTCAAAACCATTCAGTACATGAAGTGCTATTATCTGCACCTTGCAGATGAGAAAACTAAGACTGGGACAAGATCTGGAACTAGCCAAGTACTCACAGTATGTCCTGCTAATACTATGTGATTCAGAAGGGTCAATTCCCGGGAGCCCAGCAGGAAATCCCCACAGTGAGTCAGTTCTAAGATCTTCTATATACTCTTCCTTTGTTTTTCTTTTGTTTTCTTTTCTCTCCCCCTTCTCTTCCTCTCCCCTTTCCCTATCCTCTTCCTCTCCCCCTTTTTGTTTTTTGGTACCACGAATCAAACTCATGACCTCGCACTTGCCAGGAAGCACTGTGTCACTGAGCTATATCACCAGCCTGGTCCTCTATTTACACTTTAAATCAGACCCCAATCCTCTAAAAGACAGGGAAATAATGTCTGGCCTCTGTGTTAAGAGATCAGCTTCTTCCACAGCAAAGATCAGGGTGACTTCATTTTTAGTGGGGCTGCATAAACACTACTGTATTCAGTTGTAATTGCTAATTTGTGTGTGTGTGTGTGTGTGTGTGTGTTCTTTTTGAGACAGGGTCTCACTATGCAGTTCAGGCTGGCCTACAACTCACTATGTAGCCCAGGCTGGCCTCAAACTCACAGCAATCACCCTGCCTCAGCCTCCTGAATGCTGGGATTACACGAGTGTGCCATCATACCTGGCATGTTCTTGCTAGATTCTTTGCAAGAGAAAGCCACCAACAGCTGGGTGTGGTGGCACATGCCTGTGACTTACCCTCACTTACTGTGGAAACCCTTACTATCTCAGCACTCAGGAAGCTGAGGCAAAAAGACTGTTCTGAATTAGATGCTAGCCTGGGTCCCATAGTGATTTCAAGGCCAGCCTAAACTACATAGTGAGACTCTGTCACAAACAAACAAATAAACAAAGTCAGTGGAAGCCATGCTGAGTCTGGGAAGAGTAACAAGAAGCCAATTCACTCTTTCCATAATCAGCGGAAGCTATGCTGGGCCCAGGAGTAACAAGAAGCCAATTCACCCTTCCTGTGAGCCAGCACAAGCCATGTGGGGTCTGGGAGGACAAAAAGGCCAATTTGTCCTTCCCATGAGCTGGCAGAAGCCATGCAGGTCCTGGAAGGAGGAACAAGCCAATCTGTCATTTCTGTGAGCCAGTGCAAGCCATATGGGGCCTGGGAGGACAAAGAAGCTAATTCACCCTTCCTGTGAGTTAACAGGCGTGTGAGCTGGGAGACAAGACCTACACTCCCTGCAAGTGAGGTATCAAAACAATTTAATGCATCTATTGTTTGACTGACTTTGCAGGCATAAGGCCGGTAGTCTGAGCATCAATTAAGAGAAGGACAATGTGCAATATAGCAAATATGGGGAATTTTCTTTTGTCTTGTTTTTGAAATCCAATACTGTTCTCACTCTTTTGTTCTGTTTTACTGTTTTATTCAATATTCTGTTTTGATTGGTTTTATCCTGTTCTGTTCTGTTTTGTTTTATTATGTCTTATGGTGTGGGCAGCTATTTTGAAGAAAACAAGAGACATTATAGTAGCCATTGCTGATTTCCTACTGTCTTGTTTTGAAGTCCTGTATTGCTGTCATTGTTCTGTTCTGATTGGCTTTATTCAGTTTTGTTTTGTTTGCTTTTATTCTCTTTTAAATAAAACAAACACACAAATGAAATTCATCAACAGAAAAAACTAAAAGTTAAAGACAGACAGGAGGGGCTGGGGATTTAGCTCAGTGGCAGAAGCGCCTGCCTGGCAAACACAAGGTTGTGAGTTCAATCCCCAGTACCAAAAATAAATAAATAAATAAATAAATAAAAGTAGGCTGGGGATTTAGCTCAGCAGTATAAATGCCTGCCTGGAAATTCAAGGTCATTGAGTTCGATCCCCAGTACCAAAAAAAAAAAAAAAAAAAAAAAAAAAAAAGACAGGAGATTTGGAAAATAAACTCAGAGGGATTATAATAGGTGGCAAGAAAACTCTGCCTCCAGATTGGAGGGAACCCTAAAGATCTGCATCCTTGCTAGCGTGGCTGACCCAGAGATCCCATTCTCCCTGAACTTGACGTACAAGAGTAGGTTCAGAGCTGAGATGACACAGATTCAGATTTGTTAGGTAAGAAGAAAGAATAAAATATAGTACAGTTTTCTAAGGTAAGTAAGTGTAAGTCACACAGAGCTGCAGCAGTGGGTGGACACTACCCCACTGATTCTGCTTCCTGCTGTGCAGGTTGAACGTTTAAACACAGTGTGGTTCTGGGCCTCTATTTTCCACCATACTTGGCACCTGGACAATGAGGAAGGAATAAACAGAGGGTCAGTGCTCAGTAAACATCACTGCTGTTGTCTTCATCCTTGCTCCACCCACTTCTCCCTATGACTGAGCAAGGAGGATGCTGTTATGCCTCTAATTCATCGGTGAGGGCTCTGGGGCTCAGCAAAATTGACAACAGGTGGCCATAGCTAATGTGACTCATACATGTCTGTAATTCTAGCACACTGGGAGGTTGAGGCAGGAGGCAATTTAGTAGTTTAGGAAAACCATGTCTCAAAATAAAAATAAAAGGTTGAGGATGTAGCTGGATGTGAAGGTCCTGGGTTCAATCTACTGAAAAACAAAACAATGAAACCCAAAAAATAAAAGTGAAAACAAAAACCAGGTAGTCAGATTCCAGTAATTGAGGCACTAAGATTATGAAAGACCCGCAAATCTGTGCTATTCTTCTTTGACTTTATCTGCTGACAGTATTGGTCAACAAGATTTTTGCATTGATAGAAATGTACCATATTTATGCTGTTTAGTTTGGGGGCTACTGACGTGTGGCTACTTAAATTTTAATTAGTTAAAATTAAGTTAAAAATTCTTTCCCACTGTTGTGCTAGCTGCACATGGCTGTAAGCATTTGAAATGTGTATAATAAAACTAAGGATCTGAAGTTTAAAATTTACCTTCATTTTCACTAATTTAAATTTAGGTAGCCTTAAGTGTTACATAATTCTTTAAGAAGGATGACTTAGAGTGACCCTGCACAGAGGAGACACAACAGAAAGGAGAGACCCTCTAATTGCTGCATAGGACCCTAGAGAATGGCCTGATTCACTTTTGGCTACAAACTCTAGAAGGACCTGTCCCAGAAGACCTGGGAGCCATCAGTCTGCCCCAACGCTTGGGAGCTCCTAGACCTGGAAGGTATGGAGAGTTTGGCCACATGCAATCTTGGCTCTCTCAGCATGGGAGCTTCATTTCCTATGTGTCATCTTAGTCAGTAAGTCCCCTTCAGAGCTCACAGAAGGTACATTTCCACATAATACTCTCCCATGTTACACAGTAAGCAGGGGCAATAAACAGACTTGAAGATGGAGGCACTGAGAATAGTAAGGGTGATGTATACAGTGCCACTGGTCTTACTTGGAGGAGTTTCCTCAAAGGACCCAAGTCTTGCCCTCTATCACAGGCCTGAAGATGGACAGGGTCTGGTGTGTTCACTGTCAGGGATCTCCTACATAGGACGGGGACAGTGCAGGGGTGGAAAGGACTGGTGAATGAATGGGTTGGAAAGTGACTCTGGCACCCCATCACTAGGGTGGTAAGAAAAGGCTGAAGCCTGAGTCTATTTCCTAGGGTGGGTGGTAAATATGGATATCAGGATTCTAGCCTTGTGGGGCTATTTAGGAGTTAGGCCTGGGAGAGTCTATGGATGTGCTTTGGAGACCTACTAGATGCTAAATACCACTCCCACCCAGAAGCCCCCCTCTCTGAGACCTTGCTGAAGTTGACAGTTTTAAGGAGGAAGGGACTCAACAGTGACACCTAAACAAATGGCAACTTACAAGAGGTTGATCACCACCTGGTGCTGTCCTTTCCTGTGTCCCAGCAGGCACAAATGCAGCTTGTCAGCATGCAGGATCATGGTCCTTCCGCAGATAAGGCTCATGGTTCTTCCACAGATAAGGCTGAGCAGGCTCTGACCTCTGTCTCTCCATCTTCTCCCTCAAATCAGTTCTTTCTGGTAAGGTGGGCACTGAACATCCATTCTGTTTGCTGCTGTGCTACTGACGCCTCAGTCCAAACCTAAATCACATGGCTCCCAAGCTTTGTTGTAAAGTGGAATCAGCTGATTCATTTAAAAACACTGACGCTGGTTCCACCCTCAGGTGATCTGATCTAATCCCCGTGTGACCTTGGCATGGGGAATCCTAACATTTCTCTGAGGACCCCAACGCACACTACTGCCTTCCAGTATCATCAGCATATCTCCCACTCCTGTCCCACAGGCCAACAGAGAGGACAGAGCTGGCCAAAGTCACACTGAATCAGTACTGAATTTAGCCGAGTTTGATCAGGAGTGGGGACTCCTGCTATCCTAATGCAAGTCATGGACAACTGACAACAAATACAAAATCCTTTCATCCTCCTATGCCACTACACTGGGATGAGACTACTCAAGCCATTCATAAAACAGATGTCCAGTGGGGCCAAAGAGACTGTGGAGGTTTTCAGGCTCAGGGAAAGTTATTGGAAACAAAACAACCCTGGTAAACATGGAGGCCGTAATGTGATCCGGGGTCTGATGGATGCGTAAGCATCCTCAGGAGTTAATTAGAATAGCCCTGAACTCAGTCTTATATGTCAGTGGTTTTTTTTTGGTACCAGGAATCAAATGCAAGACCTTGCACTTGCCAGGAAGGTGCTGTGAGGCAGGTGCTGTGAGGCATGTGCTAGGCCGCTGCGCTATATCCCCGGCCCTGTCAGTGCCCTTTGCCATTAGTGACTCAGGTAAAGAAGGATGTAAGATAAATAGGTCAGGGAAAGAAATTAATTGAGCTAAGCCTTCTAAAAATATTTCTGTTACATAAAATTCTAATGAAAGATTAACAGACACAATGGAAATATTAAAAGGCACTTACAGAAGCCCCCAGGACACATGGAGAACAAGAAATCTGTCAAGGGTGAGAGCACTGATTAAATCTTGCAGATCAGGGTAAGTGATAGGAAGCATTTACTCAACGCTGTGAATTTAAATCAGGAAAACAGCCCCTAGTTACTTACCCAGCTGCTCACAACACAGCCATCCCAGAGGGAAACCTTTCAGGAAGGAGGCCTACCAGCTGGGCTTGCCCTTGACAGACTCGTGAGATCCACTCTAGAACTGTGTGTGACAGCCATCCTTCCACATTGGGGTAGAGATTCAGCTCCAGGGAAGTTTGAATGCAGAAAGGATGCTTCAACAGGGAAAGACTCACAGATAAAGGAAAAAAATCATGGCAGAATCTCAGGATGGAACGTCATACAGCTTATGTGTTTGTGTATTTTTTGTGGTGCTGGGGATTAAATCCAGGGCTTCCTATATGCTAGGCAAGTGCTCCACCACTGAGTTACAACCAAGCCCTACAGAGTCATTTTTAATAAGCTATTAAAATAGTGTTTCCTAAAATTTATTTATTTCTTAGTGCAAGAATTTTTGATTCTTTGTACTATATGCGTCATTTGATATTTTCTTTAAATTACGTCTCTTTGTACTGACACTTATTTTAAAGGGACACTTGGTATCATTTTTATAAATGTAAAATTAGTGTCGGCCAGTAGAAGGCATAATTGTTTACATGGACAGTATGTTCACACATGTACCCACCAAAAAAGTGTCTTGGGTACCACAGTGTGAAAAGTAGGGACAGGTGTGGTAGGTAGTACACGCCTATAACCCTAGTATTTTAGGAAGCTGTTGAGACCAGCCTGGGAAACTTAATGAGACCTTGTCTTAAAATTTAAAAAGAGAGGGGGAAAAAAAAAAAGGCTGGGATGTAGCTTAGTGCAGAGTAACTGGATTCACTCCCCAGTACTGTAAATAAAGTATGGTGTAGCACAGCAGCTGGGCTGGTGACACAGCAAGGCGTGCACAGGGCTTAATGTGAACAATGAAGGTCACAAACAAACTCACTGAGTATCTTTAGATGATGGTATAGTTAGTTGTGTGTGTAGCTTTAAATGTGTATCTATTTTCTTAATGTTCCACAGTGAACTGATAATACTTTCTAATAAGAAAAATTAGTAAATCATAGTGGTCCTGTTTCTCTCAGAGGTCAATGTATGCCTCTTGGCAGACAAGTCTGTAACAATAGAGACCCAAATGTAACCGTGGCCATCTGAGAAAGTGGGAAGGGTATGAGTTGGGGTGGGCATTTCCTGGTTTGGTTTTCTTACAAGGACAAGATATTTGCACAGTACACTTACAATTAAAAGCTAATAAAACCATTAACTTCCAAAGCAAAGGTCCAGTTTCACGCCAATTTTATGTCACTGCTATGCTTTTAGCAGTTCAACTATATGCTTGTCTTAACTATCCAGAGAGGCTCTGTAAACTGAACTGTGCTGACTACCTGGTGGCTGCTCCCTGGAATGCTCTGCCAAGCACACAGTTCAGTCGTTCCTTCAGAACACAGCTGGTCACAGACAGGATGCCAGGATGGACCAGGGTGAAGACGGAGAGGTGGGTAAGCCCAGAAACATAGAGTAAGAACATGCTGTGGCCAGGCCGGGATTAGGGCCTTAATAGCTTGGATCCCTGCATGGGCTTATTTCTTATTTCACTCTCTGCGCTCTCTTTCTTGTGGCCCTTCCTCTTTCTCCTCTCTGGTTCTTTTTCTTAAAGCATGACCTAGAAAAGGCAGGCTTTCCACCTTCCACAACATTACCACCCACATTTTCCTGCTATTTACATCAAAGATCCCAAGCTCACACATTTGAAACAGAATGTCATTTAAGAGACTACCCACTTAAAAAAAAATTAGCAACTGTTCAAAGAAGTAAGTCATGGAAAAAGTGACTTTCATTCTGGTTCTGCTTGATCACACCTCCCAAGAAGAAAGGAGGCACTTCAAAGGCATCCCGGGTACTGAGGAGCCCAGAATTGCAAAAGGTTAAGCGCTTTATCATGGCTGATCCACTGGTGGACAACTTTTTTCCATTATGTGCCTCAAAGCCCATGGCCCCTTTAAATCAGCCCCCACTTCTTCACAGTAACCATAACTTGCTTCAATCTACAGACTTTATTGATTTAAATATGATTCATGTAAAATTCATGGCAGCCATGCAAAGCTAATTTTTCACATTTGAGTTATATTACAAATTATATGGCACAGGTAGTAGGTAAATGAGAATGCATGTTTGGGCAGAGGGGGCCCAGGCAGTCATGCAGGGCCCCAAAGAAAAAAGGGGAGGGATTTTTTCTACAGAACTCAGATGCAAAAGGGACATGTAAGATCAATTCTTCAGAAGGGAACTGCCTGGTGTGGCCTGGAAAAAGTGCAGGGTTAGGGGAGGTGGTGCCTGCAAAGGCCTCCCACTTCAGAGGGTGAGGCCTCCCGGGGTGCACAGCTGCCCTCGTCTGAGCAGCTGGTGCCAAGCAGCCCGTTAAGCCACAGAGCAGTCTGCCTCCTCCCACAAGCCCTGCACCTGTGCATGGAGCTCGGCTGGCCTCCAGACTGTTTACTGTAAGTGCACTTCAGGGCTGGAAACTTCTTGGGCAGGCCTACCTGGGAGTGGCAAGAGCTGCTGGGTCCAGCCTCTGGAACCCTTGACTCATGTCACCTTTCAGTTTCCCTCTAAACCCTGGAGCCTGCACCTTCTGTCGCCCAAAGGTGACACAGCAAGGTGGTTCACCAGGACAAACATGGGTTAGGAAGTGGGGCCTGCAGAGCTAGCCAGTTCCCAGAAAGAGGCTGAGACTGGGGCATCATTCAGAAGAATGAGACCAGTTGTGCTTCCTAGTGCTACTTTACTAAAGAAGATGGAAATAAACTGTGCTGGCCCTTGCATGGGCATAATGTGACCTGCCTGTCACTCAAAGGCCTTCATCACACATACTCCCCACCACCACGCCCATAAGTCAGGAGGCCGGTGGAGTCTCCCTGCCACCTGTTACTGCATCATCACTCTTGCTTCCTGCAGCCCACTGGTGTTGGGGCACTGTTCTGCCCAGGTCCAACGAGGAAATGTGTCTTAAAGCTGCTGTTTTGTCACCTCCTACTGTGGCTGTGGAAGTGGTCCTTCTGTAACTGCTCAAGACACTTTTCCTTTGGAGAGTTCTCTTCTACACTGGCATGCCCTCTATGCCCTCCTGTTTCCCTCCCTGCTACCCTCTGGGGCACCTGGCATGTGTCTTTCTCTCCCTCCCCAATGCCCTGCTGTGTTTCCTTCTTAAAGTTCATATTACTTTGGTAGCTACTCAGTGCCAGGCCTGGATATAAAAAGATAAAAAGAGGTGACTCCTTGCTGCCCACCTTCAAATGAGATGAGCAAGGAAGACAAACCAGTACGCTTTAGCAAAACCACTGATGTGTTCAGCAAGGCATGTGCTATAGCTCCCGGAACTTCCTTATGGCTGATGGCCCTGGGTTGCTGTGAGGAACAGCGGAGGGTTCCTACCTAGGTTGGGACTCCTTTCTCATGCTTTGATGTGCTGAGCAGGTCTGATTGAACCCACAAGATATAGATGCATTTTATGCAATGCCCCAAACCCACCATGAGAGGGGAGTACAGAGGCTGTGAAGCAGCCAAGGGAGGTGGAGGAGCCTAGAGGAGGAGACTCTGGGGACGGGTCTGGAAGGATGGCCCAGGAACAAATGGTCCTTGTCTTGGCTCCTCTCTGTTCAACAGGGACCGCAGCACTTGGTGAGGAGGGGAAGGGGAGCTTTCTTTCTCTGATGATCATGCCAGCTGTCATGAACTGAGGTTTATATTATAAGTGAAACACTTTTTGGGAAATAAAGCAATTTAATTGTCTTGCAGATGAAGAAACTGAAGCCCTGAGAGTTTTAGGAACTTGCCCAAAGTCATATAGCTAATGGATGACAGACCTAATACTCAAACCCTTGCAGATTGTGATTCTGACGCACTACTATCATCACTGGGCCAAAAACAAAGGGAAAGACGGAGGGAACCAAGTTAAATTTTTAGGGGTAAGAACTGAAATCAGTTATGTTCATCTGTATTTGTAAAATAACTTTCCAGGAGACACTGAGAATGTTTGTAAACCGGTTAATGATTTAAACATGTTTTCCAAGACCTTATATTCAATCATGGGGTCTCTGACAGAGTGAGCCCATGCAGATCCTGCAGAGAGGGAGGCCAGCTTATGGGGAAACCCTTGGACCACACAAGCCCCTGGTGGCTGGAGTGATGTCATACAGAACAGCTCTTGGGCACCAGAGCCTGCCGGCTTGGGGACTTCATCCTGTCTACAAAGAAAAATGGGGTGATACAAAAGTGGGATTCAGCTCTTGTTTTGGCTGCAATTGATTTGCAGAGAGCACAGCAGGTCATTCTGCACCTCAGAGAACTTTAGTGACATCTACTAAAGGCCTGTTGTGTTTCAGGCACTGCTCAAGGAATTCCTGATGTTTTCCTCTGTTTTTCAGTTGAGGGAAGCCCCAGGCTCAGGTTCATGATGTGCAAAAGTTGCAGGGGTGGAATTGGGCGTGGTCGTACGCACCTGTAATCCTAGCACTCAGGAGGCTAAGGAGGACTGCTGCAAATTTTGAGGCCAGCCTGGGCTACATAGTGAGTTCAAGGCCAGTCTGAACTGCAGAGTGAGACCCCACCTCAAAAAAAAAAAAAGGGAAAGTCATAGGGTTGGCAAATGGCAGAGTTTGTCTGTGTGACGGTGGTCAGACCCTGGATATCATCCACATCCTGTGACCCTGAGCTGTCTTCATGCCAGCAGCTGGCCCTGTGCAGTGTCTTGTGCCTCATGTTAACCCTCCTGAAGTGGCTGGGACCGTGAGACCCAGTAAGTGGGGGGAAGCTCCTGAGACACCCACAGCTCACAGTCCGCTCTTAGTGGTCAGGCAAGTGGACCAGACCTGAGCAGCTGCCACAAAGTGGGGATTCTTCATCAAGTGGCTGACACTGAGCAGGCCTGTGAGCTTTTACTGCAAGCCACACACAACTTCCCTTTTACCCTTTGAAATAATGATATCTTTCTCAACACTTGTTATCAATCTCCCATTTCTTTTAATAGAAGCAATTCATGGTGTGAGTTGGGGCAGATATAAACATGGCAGGAAAACTGCTTGCCTCAGGTCTTTACTAAGAAAGGAGGTGGGGCATTTATAAGCAAACTCCACCAGTGCCTACTAAATGCGCTGGGCTGCTGATTCTCCGGAGGCAGTGGGTGGGGAGTTACTGGAAGAAAAGCAGTAATAAAATGGTCCACTGTGGAGCTACAGAGGCTCCCTGGTGTATCAAAGATGCCCACTAACATTGCATTCAGCTGCCTGAGGACCTCTGTCATGTAACAACTTTATTTGGGTTGCCCTTGATCTCTTTTCTAACTTACCCTCAAGAATCATTCAATGCATTCACAAACCCAGCCAGGAAAAAAGAAACCATTTTAAAGGTCTTAAAGCCAAGAATTTCTGAGTGATTTTGAAGTTTTAGTCATATGAAGTAGGTCTCCCTTCTGTGGTTCTTCCAAGGAATTGGGATTCTCACAAACAATGTATTATTTTATCCAATGGAATATTTGGCAAACAACTAAATAACTAAGTAAGCATATTTCTGGGACTACTTTAAAATAAATAATAACCAAGCAAAGAGTTGAAAACATCTAAGCAGATATTCTGAGAGTGAAGGATGGTGGAGTTTGAGAGAACCCAGCTGCATGGCCTCTAAACACACGTGATGGAGGCAGGAATTCCAATTGTGGGAAGTCCTTCCTAGTCCCACTCTGATCACAAAGATGGGGAGAACAAAATCGAGCAGGACTCACAGTTCATTGCCTGAGAGTGATGCCTGGTGCTGGTGTGTTGGCTGAGTCTTTGGCAGGTGGCCCTGGTGTTCTAACAGACCCATTCCTTGAGCTGGGCCCTTTCCTCAGATACCTAGGCCATAGGAGGTGGAATTTTTGACCAGTTAAATAGGCTGACAACACTTAGTACATGGATTTGTGTCTGTTCATTATGCTGGCCCAACCGGCAAGGGTGGATGGTGGTCAGCGCCTTTTGTGAAAGGCAGTTTGGTAATAATTGTCAAATCTGTCTGCATTTAATATCTATAGGTGACTATAAAAGACAAATAGTTCAGGCTCATTTCAGAAATTAAAATGACAAAACTGACTATTAAGTACAGTTTTAAAAACTGTATCCCATGGAAATCATAGCCAGATTGTGGGGAAGGTGCGTTTCCCCTAGTCACCACAGTAAATGGGGCCCTTGGGAACCCCTGAAGTGCTGTGGGTGGGCAGGCAGATGCCCCAGGAAGGACTAACAAGTACACCTGTATGCACGGCATGGGGCACTGGAGATGTTTTAGATGGCACATGTGTGGACAAGTTTTAATTTTATTTCACTTGTTCTATATGTGGCTTCATAGGGAGTGAGAAAATAATATACTTGGGCTTATTGATCCCATTATTTCATGGCTTAGGACTGCTTACTAGGTCCTGCCTTGCCCTAAGGAGCAGAAACCATACATAAAGCTGAAAAAACATTAAACAGATCAAATAAGGTTGGCTTTCTGATCTGCATACCTCTCAAAGGAAGGCCCCATGTCCAGTACTCAGGCACCAGAGTGCATCTGCTGAGTCAAAGTGAGAATCAGATGGAAGGAGAAGGGGCAGCACTGGTTTCACAGATGATACCCGAAAAGGCAAGAACTGGGTATCTCTTCTGGGCACTGGTATACGATGACTCAGCTTTTACCACCACTACCTGAACTCCATCTATCTTGGCTAAGTCTTCAACAGGGACATTATTTGGCTGTGAGTTAAAATTCTGGGTGCTGTTAAAACAACCGTTAAAACAATAAGGGTTATCTCACTGAATCTTCAAAATAACCCCATTGAAAAGTGAAGCAATTACTATTTTCATTTTATAGACAAGCTTAAGTCACTTATTCAGGTCACAGAGAGAGCAATCAGGGGACTTGGGTCAGGTGGACTAGTCCTGGACCTGTGCTCCAACTGCCTATGACCACCTATTGGGCCAGGCCATGAACCACTGGGAACCACTCACTCCTGGAGCCTTCTCCTTGGCTTTAGTGCTTGTGTACACATCCCAGAAACCAAGGTAGCCTAGCTTCCATGGAGGGAATCATCATCAAATGCAAGCACAACAATAATGGCAATAATAACAACAAACACTTTCAATAAACGGTGGTTCTGTGTGGTACACACACTATCTTACTTCATCTTCATCGCCTCTCTGTTAAGCAGCTATTCTTTATGCTCTCCTTCTACTTCAGCAAGGAGAAAATGAGGGTCTGAGATCTAAGTCACTTCCCATGGGCACAGAGACACCGAGTGGCAGAGCTGGGCCCAGGGCCCAGGCCAGAGCTGTGTTCACACCTGCACACCCTGCAGGCTCTGCCACGAAAGCTTAGTCTCACTACGTAGCCAGGTTGGCTCCTTGCATGGGGTGTGCAGCCCCGGGCTCCAGCTTCCCACTTTTCTGAGCTGGGTGAATGGGACATTGGAGGACCAACTTCTGGAACCCAAGGATCATTCCAGGGTTTTCTCTGCTTCCTGAAGGTCAGTTGGCAAATGACCAAATGGGCCTGCCCTGTGCCAGTCCAGTCTAGTAATTGCCTAATGTCTCAAAACTGATGAAGGGCAAATTCACTGAATTCTTCCCCTTCGCTTTTAGTTTGAGTCTTTGGTCTTCAGATTTCATGTTAGTTCCTCACATTTCTTCTTGCCCGGGCTGGAGGCTGGTACTCTGATCCTCCAAACACCCAATGCTGGCTGCTGAACTAAGAGGCTTCTATGGGACAGGCAGGTGATGTTTGCTCACCAGTGTGGTTGAGATAATCACCATCCCTGCCCCAGCCCACTTTGACTCTATGGTGAGGCTATGAGTACAGAGAACAAAATGTGTCCCTTCAGCCCCCCTACCTCTGTCACTTTTCCCAGTCTGAACACTGAAGTGGGTACATGCCAGATAGTATGGCTATGGAGTTGGAGAGACTCTGTCAACCTTGGCTCTGGGTAACAAAGTAAGCAGGGCTTTGGTTGACCCACTTGGGACTTTAAAGGGAACAAGAAATAAATCTCCAGTGGGTTAAGCTATGCGGAATTCAAGGCCAATTGTTACCATAGTACATGACACTTGGGACCAGGATGCCACACACCGTGCAATAAAGCCACTGGCAACTAAAGCATGAGGGTGTTCTTAGTTCTGGGAACCCCAGATCCCTACCAAGTCTCATCATACATGGACACTGTTCTAAATACTTTTAAAGGTATTTTTTCACCAAGTTCTCCTTCTGGCCTTGTTACGCTGCTGGATCTCATGAACTCTATTTCACAGCTGCAGAGACTGAGACCCAGAAAGATGAAGAGCACCCAAGACTTCGTGGCCCATGGCAAGGCCAGAACCTGGCTGATTCTGTCTGTGGTCTCCGTGTGCAGCCTCCAGCAGCTCCGTGTGCAGCCTCCAGCAGCTCCTCAACCTGAGGTGGCCTTGCTTGCTTTCCTGAAAACCATCTTGGCCTATTTTTACAAGCCGCAGCTGGGTTCTCCGACAATCCAATTAAGGCTCGTGGAGTGGAAATGGGGCTGTCATGTTATGTGCGGACAGCTTAGCTAAAAGCCCCTTCCTGTGATCCTTCCGGAACTCAGAACCTGGGCTTCACGGCCTCATCTCTGGATGATGTGTGAAGCATAGGTCTGGGCTGAGAAGGGTGTCAGAAGATGACAGGCCCTGTCGAAGAGGGGCTTTTGGAGCTGGCGCCCTTCCCCCAGCTCCCACTCTCTCTGCAAGAGGGCTGCTGATTTATGTACAGGGCCAAGGAGAGGCCTCCCCAAACCCAGCCCTACTTGGCCGTGAGTTATTCTGGCTAATGCGCAGCCATCTGGCCATGGGCCTTTTTCTGCCTCCAGGATTGATGGCACAGCATTAATTTTCCTTAAGGTAATCACCACCCCAGTCCAGGCCACTTCTTCCTTGGAAGCATCTTCAGGGGCACAGACTGAGGGCAAGCTTTTCAAGGGAATGGAAGGGGCACCAGGTGAAATGCACATGATTTACTACGTACTCTGACGTATCGATTGACCTTTAGAGTTTGAAATTGCCTGCCTCTACCATGGAGATGACTCATGGAGCTGGGTGAGTTCAGAAGACTAATGCTGGACCCTGGAATCAAGTTGTGATCTCATTCTCACTTCCTCATGAATAGGGAGGCTAACCCAAATTGGAGAGCTACAGTGATGTCTCTCTGAATGGTGAGCTTTCTTTTTAATGGTGCTGGGGTTGAAATCTAGGGCCATACACCTGGTCTCAGAATGGCTATGCCCTCGGGCCAGGAAGAATGGTCTGTTTTCTGAAAATAAGGTCAAAGTCCTTCTTCATGAGCTCATTTTCTAACCCCACATTCTCCATTCATTCATATCTGGCAAATCTTCAGAGTACATACAATAGTGATGGTGAGCCTTTTAGAGCTTTCAACAGTAACAGCCCACTAAAGCACATGTGCCATAGTTTTGCCATCACTGATCAGGAATTCAACTGTGGACAAGAGTCAGGGCTTCAGCCTGCAAGGAACTTGGTACCTGTGTGAATCAACCACACAAACCAGAAAATTATACATTGTGAGGAATGCTGCAAATTAGAGAGAGCAGGTGATCAGAAAAGGTTTTTCTGGGAAGTGATCCATCTGCAGAAAGCCTGAGGATGTCACGGAGTTGTCCAAATAAAGGAGGACCACTACTGGGGAGTGTCCTGCAGAGGGACCAGCTATTCTGGGGCTTAGGAGTAGAAAACAGCATGTGGACGGTAAAGGAGCCAGAAGCAGTGGTGTGGTGGGTCCCAGGTGGTCTGAGGGGCTGGAAAAAGGGTTGAGGATCAGGTCCTACTAGGTCCTGAGGGGCTTGGGCCTGGGACCCTGCTGACAGAACTAGTAAGGAGGGGCTGAGGTTGGACATAGCGTCAACAGAGGAAGGGCTGTGTCCCGCAGACCCCGTCTCTTTGAGAAGGTGAAAGGCCTATGCTGGTCTCTGGGCATAGTGAACACAGACCACAGAGGTCAGACCTATCCTCCTTCCTTCCTTCCAAGCAGGCAGGTAAGGCATACACAGCAGGTTCCTCTGAGGGCCTCGCCTGCCTTCCTCTGGCAGGGGAGCTGGAGTAGGAGCAGGCAAGAAGGAGAGGCTGGCCCAGCTCAGGACTGAGGACTAGGACTAACAGCTAGGGCAGTATGTTGATTCTGGCACCCTGGTTCCACCTTTATCCCAAACTACTGCCAGGGGGGGGGGTACCATAGTTGGGGGAGGGTACCATATGTTATCCCAGGACAGAAAATGGCTGGGGAATCTTGGTTGGAATGAGGGGCAGTAGGGCTTGGAGGATGAGACCTGGGGTCAGTTCAGATACTGGCTACACATGAATCCTTCTACACATGAATCCTTCTACACATGAATCCTCAAGATAGCACCTGGCAAGATCATGTGGCTTAGCCAGCTTTAAGTGTGTAGGACTTTTCAGAGCCTTTGGCTGGGCTTCCAAGAGGGCCTGATGTTGCAGGGCTGGGGCTTGAGGATAAACTTAAAGATCTGCTGGAGGAAGAACTGCAAACTTGAAGGCAACTCCCAGTTTCTCCCTAACTGGGGAGAGAACTGACAGGGCACTCCTACTTTTCTCCTGGTGGAGAGGCAGCCAGCTTTCCACCTCCCACAACTTCCAATGCTAAATATAACCTCATACCCCCACACAACAAAAACCAAAACCAGAATATAGATTCACCAAATATGGAAGTCTCAAGACTTCACACCCAGGGTGGGAGGGACCTGCTGCCCTGGACCTGGCTGTGAGTTTGGCCTTCAGAAGAAAGTATCCCTTCTGTTTCCAAAAGGAACAGACTAAAGAGAGGCAGCAAAAAGGAAGGTCTGCTGTCCCCAGTGCCCCTTGGGCCACCTTTATACACCATTTGCACTCAGTCCACCAGTAAATCCTCTAGGGCTTAAGCCTCCTTGAGTCTCACTCTTAATCCCTACATTTTTGAAACCTCTTAAATTTTATTTGTTTTTTGGATTAACCCAGAGCCTTGTGCCTTGTGCACACTAAGTACATTCTCTGCCACTGAGCTACAGTCCAGCCCCATTAACTCTGAAGTTTTAACCTGAATAAATTCCTGTCTTTGATGTCATCCTGTATTGGTGAGGGAATGGAGGCGAGGCTGGCACTGGTTTTCAAGAGAAACACTTTCTTCACAGCAGGAGAAGTGAAAGCCTGGCCCTGGATCTCTTGTCAGGGGCGGCTTCATAGGAAAATGGCAGCCACCCTGACCTGGCCCAGAGCCTGGCCCGCAGAGCTGAGTAACTGTTACCTGGCAGATTTGGGTTTCTATGAATCTAGTTACTGTGATTTTCCCATGTGTTCCACATTGTGTGACTTTTCTCACTGCTGAGACAAAATACCACACACCCAAAGTTAAGGAAGGAAAGGTTTATCTGGTTCACATTCATAAAGGTTTTAGTCCATACTCAGCTGGCTCCAAGGCAGGGTGGCAAAGTAGATAGGCATTGAAGAGGAGAAACAGTTCATGGCTGTCAGAAGGTAGCAAAGCAAGCAAAGAACAATCACAGCTCTTTTCACCCCTTCTATTTTATCCAGGCTTGTCAGGTGGGTAGCACAAATACCCTTAATCCTTGTGTCCTTGAGCCTAGCATTGCACCATGTCAGTCCAAGAGTCACACATTCTAGATTCAGCCACCTCTAAAAAAGCCCCACCTATGACCACATGAGGCTTTGGGGGTACATCTACAAATTATAACACATGTACATGCATGTACACACATATGTGCACACATGTTCACACACATATGCACACAGAGCACAGTTTCTAAGGTGAGCTGTTTTTAACAAAAGTCATCAGATTCAAGGAGGGGGCATTTATAGAACTGCAGTTTGTGAGCATACACTTGTGGCCTGAATTGGAATTTTTTTTCCATCATGGGCAAAAAAATTTTTTTTTTTTTTTTTTGGTACCAGAGATCGAACTCACAACCTCATGCTTGCCAGGCAGGCACTTGTGCCGCTAAGCCAAAGCCCCCACTCTAAAAAAAAGTTATTTCTTTAAAAAAAAAAAAAAAGGCCAAAACACTGCATTTTATTTCATTTTAAAATCTGACCACTTTAGTCAAGGACCAACCTTCTGCAGCACACCATTTAATGATGGATATTCTTTAATCCTTTCCTGGAGAAAGACCCCTTTCAAAACCAAACTTAAGAGTTTGGTTAGAATTCTTTCTGGCCCCAAGTAGCTGGCAAGGATCCAGCCCCCTTCCTCTGGCTCAGTGTACTGTCTTGGGTCAAAGTGGGTAGGAAAAAATACAAAGGACTCTGTGGGTTCAGGACTTGAGGGAGTGCCTTGTCAGCATGTGTAGGGTATCTAAGACTGGGGGATAGGATGGTTAGATGGCCATGGAGGATGATGTGTGAGCCTGTTAGAAAAGAAGGGAAAAAGGAGTTTGGGGTGGAGAAAGCTGGGCAGCTTCCTGCGACTCCCAGCCATTGAAGCACCTTAGCAGCAGAACATGGCAAACTGTAAAAGACTGGCAAGAAAGGTAGGATGGGCTGAGGCCCAGGACTGACAGAGGCACTTCAGGGAATGTCAACAGGGAGTGATCAGGGATATTGCAAGGATGGTGGGTAGGCAATGTGGGGAACTGAAAGAAACTTTAACTTGAAGCACCAAAGCGGGTGGGGTCCTTAGTGCAGATGAAGGGCTGTTGCTATTTCTGAGACCCAGGGGCCTGGGCACAACTTAGTACTGCACAGGTGCTAAAAGGTCAGTGAGATCTGTCATTGTCATGGTCATGGGGGGAGGTGGGGCCCAAGAGCACGCCAGTGGTAACTGTCCCTTGCCTATTTGTCACTGGTTCAAAGGGGTTCCTCAACTGCAGTGTATTATACAGAGCCTCTGCCCACTTCTCCAGCCCATCTGCTGCTAGTTTTCCCACCCCCGGTGGATAGGATAATGATACCCAAAGATGTCAATGCTCGAATTCCTAGAACCTGTGAATGTGTAACCTTCAAAAGGGCTATTACACATGTGATTAAAGTCTGAGGGGTTATCTGGGTGGATCCAATCTAATTGGAACGGTTTCTTAAAAGTGAAAGAGTGAGGGTGAAGAAGGGTCAGAACGATGCAGTATAAAAGGCCCCAGTGCATCACTGCTGACTTGAAGACAGAGAAAGAGGCCATAAGTCAAAGAATGCATGGCTGCTAGAATGTGCCCAAGACAGTAGACCAGATTCTTGCCTAGAGCTTTCAGAAAGGATCAACACTTTGATTTTAGCCCAGAAAGACCCACATCACTTTTCTGAGCCCCAGGACTGTAAAATACATGGGTTATTTTAAGTTGCTAAATTTGCATAATTTGTTAGAGCAGTTATAGAAAACTAACATACAGTGTTCTAGACAGACACGAGCTAATGACTAGGGTGACCAAACCCACCTTTCAGTCATGTTTGCAATGTCCTTGCCCAGCGTGTCCACCTGTGAACAACCACTCAGAACACATATGAGTCAATAGCTCGGACTCTCAAAAGCAATTCTTGTCCCTCTCCCAGCAAAGCCCTAACTGCTCTGTTCTGCCTGCTGTGTCCTTCAGTTTCCGTTAAGAACCTATCCCTATCTGCTGAAGGGCCACATTCCTGCTGCCTGAAGGGAGGAGGGCTGAGTCTTACCTTTTTATGTATGTCTGGTACCTGGCAGTGCCCATCATGCAGCTAGTGATTCTTAGATAGTGCATTAGTGAGTGAATGGATAAGGAGGCTGAGCCTAGAGCCTAAAGCACAAGTTGTATGGTCTGAGTCCTATATTTGTGTCCTGGCCCCTATCTAATTTCTGGCAGAGCATGGCACTGAATAGTTATCAAATCTCTCTTTGCTTCAGTGTCTTCAAAGGGTAATAGAACCTACTGTGTCAGGTTAAATGAGTTAAATTGCTCACAGTGCTAGCCCTAGGGAACAGGTCACTAGATGCTAACTAGGATCATTTGTGTATCACACAGCAGCAAAGAGTGTTGCGTTCCAGAACCATCCTCATTTTGCCTATTGATAGGAAGGGAAGCAGCTAAAGCCAGGGGGCCTGGGAGATCTCAGGAAGTAGCAATAAGCATTACATGAATGTAGCCTGGAACTTTATGTTACACACTTCTTGGGACTCACATTTTCACCAACAAGGCAAATAGGAGGGTAGGCAGCAAAGCAGGGGAAGGGGGCCTGACAAGGAAGAGAAAAAAATAATGTCTGTCTGTCTTTCTTGCTTTCTTTCTTTTTCTTTCTTTCTTTCTAATCAAATGTGCTACACTGAAGAATGCAAACCAGAGCTAAGAGAAAAGCAAGTTTTATGAGAAACCAGTTAAAGGCTAAAGGTTAACAGGAGTCATTTAAATGACATGCATATTTCCTGGCTTTTGTACATCTCTGGAAAACCCCGATTACATTTAGAAAAATGCAAAGCATATTATAAAATTCAAAGGGCTTGGTATGGGTAATGAAATAAGATGAATGCAAAAGATAACCTGGATGTGCCAAGCTGAAAACCCAGGAAGCTGGATGGGTTTTCTGCATGAGAACTTGGCAGGAAAAGGAAAGGTCTATCTCACCTTGAACCTGGTATAAAAAAGTGGTGGGTCAAGGAGCAGAGTTGCAGGGATGAGAACTTTTAGCTGCCCTCCCCGGGTGTGGTTATAGGGGATTAAACCCAGGGCATTACACGTGGTCAGCAAATGGTCTACCACTGAGCTACATTGCTAGCCCTTTTTACTTTTAAATTTTGAAACAAGGTCTTACTATATTGCCCAAGCTGGTCTTGAACTTGCGATCCTCTTGCCTCAGCCTTCCAAGTAGCTGAGTTAACAGGCTTGCGCCACCTGTCCAGCAGAACTTTCAGCTCTTATTTACAAGCAAATGACTTTGAAAATCTGTGAGGCCTGGTTCGGCTCTGTCAACTTCTGAGCCTCTCCAGTGAGAATGTCTGACTCTAGCCAGACAGTTTGCTCCCAAGACATTTTATGGCCTAGCCTGAAATGGAACAGACTATCTCTAGAACTGGTGGTGGTTCAGGACAGCTAGGAGAGTCAGGGATGGGGTGGGGTTTCCATGCTGCAGTGAGTTGTAAGCTTTGCAAGGAAAGGAATTTCCCACCCAACCCTGGTCAGGTCAAGTGATTATCACAAGACCAGGCACCGAGTGGTTCAGCGACTGCCTGAGCACTCCTGTGGGCTGCACGGCAGGGCACATTCAGTACTGCCTGAGCACATGTGTGCACAGCTGAGAAAGGGGTGGCTAGGAAGCCCAACCTATCACCCAAAGTGCCCCAGGTTGACAGGCGAAGTGATTTATCCTTGCCTCAGTTAGAAGCACGTTGTGTGTACTGCTAACTTATACAAATTCAACTAGTTTACCCAGGAAGGGGTAGGAAGATGAAGTTTGACTGCCACGGTTGACTGCCATAGGCCTCTTTTGCTGCCATGCCACTGATGGGTTCAACCAGGGGTGGTTGAATCTGGGCCTCTTCTGCCTTTCCCGAGCACCCATGGTACCCAGCAGAATTCTCCCAGGCAAAGAACTCTCCACTGTACTACTGCAGGACCACTGCAGCCCCACACAAAAGATGGGCCCTGTGACCTCACTGAGGAAAATCACTCTCATGGAGGTGACATGGACCTTCCATTTTAGGGCCTTAGAGGCCACCTTCAGGACCTAGAGATGTGACTGCTGCATTCTGCCCAGGGCAGGCCTCCTATGATGGCTTGCTGGGCAGGGTATGGGCGAGGAGAGCTTCCAGAGGAAACTGGAACTTATAGACAGCAGCAGAGACTGAGTGCTGAGTTTCAGAGCCTTCCTCACTCTGCCTAACCCCATGGTTCTTAACATTGGCTGCACAGAGGAATCCTGTAGGAAGCACACAGGTGCCAGGGTCCTACCCCAGCAGGAGTGACTCAAAACCTTCTGGACCTAAAGTGCTCCTAAAGTGATGTTAAGGGTTATCTTAGGTTGAGGATCACTGCAGCCTCCTCTGACTCAAAAGCTACTGGCTCCTTCCACTTCCACTTGGCCTGCATGACGGGTCAGGGGTACATCAGCTATCTTGGGGCAGACTACTGTTCTCAGGCAGGTCAGAGTAGAAATGATAGTTTAAGTTTCTAAGTGTACCAACAGTATTCTGCACATTTCTTAAATGCTTAGCAGAGTAAAGAATAGTTGACATTCATTTGAAAAATCAGTCCAGTCTGCCCACTGCACCATGCCTTAGGTGGGTCACCAGGATCTGGAGAGCCTCACATGGGAGTTCTTTTGTTTTAAAGTGGGGTACTTGTTCTGTGATTTTGTTTTGTTTTAAACAGAGATGCTAATGGTCATTCTGTGTTATCTCAGAGGTTTCCTATACCTTGACTTGCCTGTATTTAGGATCCTAGGTATACTTGCAAGCACTCTGTGTTATCTGAACCAAGCTACTGTCTCTGTGATGGTGGGAGGAGGTTGCTGGCCTGTTCCCCTCAGTTCTGGGCTTCCCAGGGGTCCAGGTGGCCTGAGAATCAGGGCTGGCTAAAAGCGCAGTGGGTTTGTTAGTGGGCTAGGTGCTTGGGATAGTAGTAGACGGCTTCCTGGGCTGGGAGAGGTAAAGTACAGGGATGTGGCCCTGTCTTGACTTAGACTTTCATAAAAGTCACGCTGTCTGTCAGGGCCAGAAGCCAACCTGCCCTTTTGGAGGCCTGAGGAGTCATCAGATGGGTGGTGGAGGTGGGTGTGTGGTAGGAAGGGAAGTGGAGGCTTCAGGGTAAGGAGTCCTGTGTAGGCAGAGCCCCAGAGAGCCTTGCCAAGTGGGCAACAGTGAGACATATCTTGAAACTCGACCTGCCTCCCCTGTGAACTGCTTCCCATGGCGGTGTTCAATGAACTCCCCTCCACCCTCAACCAGATGTTGTTAAGAAGTCTGCGAATCTCCAGAACTCTGTATGACTGGGGCAGCATAGTGAAGGACAGATAGGGAGGACATGCATCATGCAGAGCCTGTAGGTAACAGCAGACTCTGGAGCTGATCTGAGATAGGCAGCCAGTGGAAGGTTCTGATGCCTGCTCTGGTGGAGAAAGGGAAGGGGAGGAAGCTGCTGCTAACCAAACAGCTCTTTCTTGCACCAGGGTTAAGAAGCTGAAGGCAGCAAGAAGAGGGAGATTCTTCATCTGTGTGATGCATGGACTGGTAGGACTTGCTGAAAGCTTAGTTGTAGGGATAAGAGTGAGTAAAAAACAGAATTGCCACTGACTGATGGGGCAGAGATGGAGTAGAAAGTATGCCTGAAACCAGCTTTCCAGCCTGAAAAGTGGTTTTAGTCGGTTTTCACAGACTGGGTTCTGTAAAGTCATGCCTGGACTGTACCAGCCACCCACAGGCAACATCATACCCTCCAGACAGCCTGGGGAAGTACAGCCTGGGCTCTGAGGCTGGGGTGACCAAGAAACACACGAAAGCGGCAGTGCCTGAGGGTTCCAGGGCTGAGATTCAGTCAGAGACCCCATCCCCACTCCTGGAAGCCCTGTGGGGTAGCTAAATCCAGAACCTGTCCACTTCCTGAAGGCTGTGCTGGACCTCAGCTGATGCTACATTTGGGGAATATCTAAGCTACTAGGTCTCTTCCTATTTGAGAAATGAGACTCCATTTTCACATGTGTGGGAGGGACTGGGCTTTGGAAAAAAACGTTCAAATTATAGAGCATCCCTAGCAAAAATAATAATTTTAAAAGGCAAAGCAACAAAAAGCTCAAGTCTCTTGTATTCCAATGTCTCATTTCTCCTATGCATAGAATGAAATCTAGAAATTCTGCCTTGTAGAGAGAAAAAAATAATTTTTGTCTTGTTCTTAACTGTCCTAGACCCACTTGAGTATGAAACCAGTAGCAGAGGGCACAGTCATTAGGTGACCTTGTGATCTCAGTAGGGCATGTCTCTCTAATGTAGCTCAATTATGATTGTAAGTTTATAAAACAGGCAAAGATTACAGGAATATACATTAAACCACATCAATGAGTGCTACTGAGAGAAAAAAAAAATAGGCCCAGCAGACAGGTACCAATCAAATAATCAATACGCAGGAAACAGCTACATCACCCTGCTTTAAAAGAACCAAATAATGCTGCAATTGGATTTACTTAAAAATTTTCCACTTGAACAAAACTGACAGCTGTATTATAATCACATTTCCAGTCAGTTTATAAGATACAAATTTCATTTCTCCATATTTCTACTTCATTTCTGAAAAGTGGCCAGCAACATTATTCATCAAGCACACGGAGAAGTCTAATTCATAGAGAGAGGGGGAAACGTCGTTAATTCCCTGTTTTCCATTTCCTTAGAGACCAGTGGTTTAATTCAAATATGACTTTTTCTGATTCATCTAGTTCAGAGCCCTGGTTTCAAAATGGAATAATGGAGGGAGAGAGAGGGGTGGGGGTAGGGAAATGATTTGGGTAGCTCAGCTGTTGAAACTAAGAAAATCCACATTTTCAGAAAATGCCAAGGTGGGTATTTCACTGTGGTGTTGGTGGAGCACATCTGTACTGGGAACCTGACTATTCAAATGTATGTAATGAGGAACAAACATTGTGCTTACTCCCAATTCAAATTTTAGCTTAAACTACTGAAGTCAATGTTTAGAAGTGCAAGTCTTTAAGTGTTTATAAATATAGCAGCTGATAATGCTTGAATCAGTTCAATCCAACCATTCTTTTTTTGAGTGCCTACTACATACCAGGCACTGTGCCAGGCAGAGGAAGGGGATCAGGAATAGGGCTGGGAGAGTAACCTAAGTAGAGACATCAGTGGCAGGCAGGCTGTCTCCAGGGGCCAGTGCACAGAATGCTGGCCAAGTGGGTGCAGATGCATCAGACACAGGCAGAAGATGAGCACCAGAGCTGGTTGGTCACACAGGAGACACTGGCTACGGGACAGGGCAGAAGGCTCGGATGGAGGAGGGATGGGACTACAGAGGCTGGGTGGCTGATAAGCCCTAGACGACGGCATTGGAGAGGGTCAGGAATGAATCCCACTTCACAGGTTGGATGGTGAGCGGGTGAGGACACCCAGCAGGGTGCTACACCAACTGTCTCCATCTACGGAGCCCCTGTGTGAGCTGTGCTCCTTTAAAGGACAAAGCACAGGGGGAAAATACAAGAGTCACCAAAGCACAGTCGCCTGGAGATTCAGCTCCTGGAACTCCAAGTACTTGCCTCTCGGGTTTCACATTGACAACAGTAATTCACTTCAGCATCAGCACTGACAAACCACTTGCCCAGCATCTCTGTCTGGATGTTTGAACCAAAGTGCCCTTGAGGCTCAGTCATGGTCTGAACCAAGCCCCCTGCCCACTGTGGTTTCGGTTCTTCTCTCATAAGCCAGCCCTTGCCTTCCTGAAACACTTCTTTCCAAGAAACTTATTTTCCTGTTAACAAGTCCGCGCGAACTCTGCCACGTTCCAGCATATGCCCTGGACAGGAACCGTCATGAGGCTTTACTGCCTGGTGAGAAAGTAGGTGTTTCAATAGCCAGTGTGCAGTTAGGATGTGAGTACCACATTTGTTCCAATAGTCTCTGTCTGTTGAGTACGATGCTGAGTATTTGACAGCATTTGACAGTCGGGGAGGCGATATAATTTGCCTAACATCACACAGCTGGGATTTAAACTCAGGCTTTTCTGAATCGAGAGGCCCAGTTCCTGAACATTATGTTTTCTGTTTATCAAGTGCTAGATTTTCTTTCTTTCTTTCTTTTTTTTGTAAGTGCTAGGTTTTCACAGAACTTGATTCTTTTTCTCTTTCTTCTTCCTGAAGCTTTAATTCTGAAAAACTTCAGACTTCCTAAAAAGTTTTAAAAAAGAAACATACATATGCCCTTCATCTGGATTCATCAACTGTTTAGCATCATTTGCTTCCTCTTTTGTCATATCTACGCACTTATACACTTTTATTTTCCAAGTCATTTCACAGCAATAGGAATCAGACGCTTTATTCCTTAATACTTGCACACACTGGCTAAGTACAAAGACATATTCCTACAGAACCACAAAGACATTATCATACCCAAGAAATTTAATATTGACCTCAATTATATTATCTAGTCACTAATTCATATGCAAATTTCCAGGAAAAATGTTTTAAAGCTACCTTTTAATTTTCTTGATCCAGGATCTAGTTCAGGTTGAAATTGACATGCCTCATTAAACAGTCTAAGAATAGTTCTGCCCCCAATCCCCCTTTTGGGGGGCATCTTCTATAACATTTTCATTTTTAAATAGTTACTTCCACATTCATATGTTCTTTTTTTGTTTTTAATGATAAGACTCAGTGAGCATGTTAGGCAAGCACTCTAGCACTGAGCTACAATTCAGCTTAAAATCCACATTTTTTGTAAACCCAGGTCAGCTATTATCTAGAATATTACACATATTTTTTTCCCATTATTTGTGCTATTTTATCATTTTCACCAAGATGAGGCGTATGACAATGACAATGACTGGGTTATCAGCAAAATAAGCAAGCGCAGAGAATTTTCCAGAACTGATAGATAGGACCGGGAAACTGTCATTGGTTTTGAAAGACAAATTGATGAATGCATGTTTTTACAGACTTACAATCAAACCACATAACCTGTTTGGAGAGCTTTACAATACTTTTGCTGGAAATGAATCTCAGGCTATCGGGTGAACATAGCCAGGGACTTCCATTTGCCAAAAGCTCTTGTCTGCAAGGGTGCTGGGGTGACATGGAGGAATGGTGCAGGGCCTTTAATGATTTAATGCTCATTAGCACAGGAAGTGGGGGGTCATAACTAGATTTTAAACATGGATCAAGGATTTGGAGCACAATGTCACATGTGAGACTTGATGGACCTTTAGTGCCCCGTGGGGAGCTTTTTGTGGGAGAACAAATGGAAATTGGAGGAAAGGAGGGTAGAGCACAGTCAAAGCAAGCCTCTGAGTGGGAACATGCCTAGTGTGTCCAAAGAAGAGTGAGGAGGCTGAGAAGGTGGTGGTACCAGAGGATGTGTGGCCTCGAGGGCCACTCAAAGGTCCCTGCTTTTTATTCAGAGTGGGATGGGAGGCCACTTAAAGGATTTCTGTTCTAAAAGAATGACATTGCATACTTGGTTGAGAATAAACTATAGGACACAAGGCAGAAACACATGAATGGTCACTGCAATAATCCAGGTGGAACAGGATGGTAGCTCATCGGGGTGGGGCAGGCATTTGGAAGGAAGACCTCAGGAGTGCTATAGTTGGAAGTCCAGATAAGACAGAGGCAAGTCAAGGAAGAACCTGAAGATTCTGCCATCAGGACAATGGTGCCATGACCAGCTGAGATGGAGAGATGGGGATGCCAGTTCTGACATGTTCATGCCACGCATGATATACCATGAGACGCAGCTGGGTACAAAGGTCTGGAGTTCTGTGGAGGCTCATGGCTAGAGTCAAGAGTGAGCTGGTGAGAAGGGTGTCTCCCATGAGAAGGGGTGGCTAACTGCTGTTGCCTATGGGGATGTAGGCTGCACACTGACAAATTTCATGTTCTACTGTTTCTACAATAAACTACCTTGATTTTAAAATATTGGCAACTAATGTAATACTTGTTTGCTAACAATCTACAGGCCACCTATTTCTGTCCACAGAATCAGCAGTTTTTTGTTACCTTTTTTTTTTTTTTTTTTTTGGTCTTTTTGAGACAGGGTCTCACTATGCAGTTCAGGCTGGCCTTGGGCTCACTTTGTAGCACAGGCTGGTCTTGAACTCACAACGATCCACCTGCCTCAGCCTCCCGAGTGCTGGGATTACAGAAGTGTCATGCCCAGCAGAATCAGCAGTTTGAAAGCTCCATCTTACTGTTCTGATGTAATCATGCAAAGGTGGGCATTGCTGTTCTGGGGTTATCCATGAGGAAATGAGGACCCAAGTGGGGGATCAGTTTGCACCACAGTAGGGAGCACAGCCAGGAGGAAGTAGAGCTCAAATCCCACTGGCATTTTTCTAGGACCCAAGACTCTCCATTAACCCCAGCCATTTCACCCTTTTCTCTTTTTTCCCCCCACTTCTCTTAAACAAGTTGATCGTAGGCTAAAAACAGCCAGGAGGGCAGAGAGAAGGTCCATAACAGCTTGCCTTGCCAACAGATTAACCTGAACTGAAAAAGTATTATTGTTAATAATTAGGTTCAAAGGCACAATGGTTTGGGTCCTAGAGAAGAAGGGGATCCAACAGAATGGGCCCCTGTACACTAAAGAGCCCTTGTGTCCAGGCCACAGAGCAGAAAGGAGCAGCACACAAGAACTCTGCACCGGGGGAAACTAGAATGTGTGAGCCACATGTGGACAGGCCCCTGGGAACAAGGCTTCTGCAGGACAGATATGTGGGCCTAGTCTCCTAGCCATGCTCCCTACTATGGTGCTGACCCTAAAAGGTCAGCTCTCATACTGAGGTCAGATAGTCTTTGGAGATACAAGTCTAAGCACATCAGCCTGCTAAAAACTCTTTATATTATGCTCAGGATATGACCACAGGGCCTGCAGGGTGTCCTCCCAGCTTCGTTTCCCTATTTGCTTTCTTCATTCTCTCCTGCTTGCCTTTGGGACACACTGCTATAGTTCAACCTCCCCACCCACACTGGCCTCAGACCTCCTACTAAGCCCCTTCCTGATTGATGTCTAGCCCTCAGATTATTTCACTACTCCCTCAGAATCTTCCCCAGTCTCCAGGTGGATCAACCCTGTAACCTGCTCTCAAGATGCCTGGCACAGTGTCATCTGATTTTGATGTCTGTGATGCTTTGACTGGCATTTGTCTCCCTTTAAGACTGTAAGACTGAAAAGACACAGGCTTTCACTCTTATAGTTATATGCACAGAATGTGGGGTACGGTTGCCACTATTATTTTTTAGAAAGCCTGCCCCTCCTGAGATGATGCCCTACTTACTCACCTGGTATTACCAATGCTCTCTTTTAGTTCATAAATGTTTTTAAAATTATTATTTTTAAATAAAAAGTTCATTGAGACAAAGTCTCACTGTGGTGCCCAAGCTGGCCTCAAACTCCTAGGCTCAAGTGATCCTATTCCCTCTGCATCCCAAGTAGCTGGAACTACTAGCACATGCTACTATACTTGGTCATAAATTGATTCATATATCAGAATCAGTCCCCTCTCATGAATGGCTTACTACTTAGTTTAAAAAAAAAAAAAAGTTGGCAATCCTATCCCCAGGAGTGTTGCTTTGTTTGTGTCTTAACACTGTAGCGTCCTAAGGTCTAGGGACCACTGCTCTACACTATGATGGGTATTCTTGGGCCCCAGCCCTGGGAATGTGCCCACACCTGAGTGAGCCATGTGCCCTGGAGTGCAAGGACTGAGTTTTTCATAGACATTTCTCTGGAGGCTCTGATCTTTTCATATAGAGCACAGAGGTGCTAACAATCTGTTGCGAGGTTTTCTGAGGAACAGCTACCCAAGTCATAGCCAGCAAAAGTGGAAATGTCCAATAACTGTGGCTCCTTTTACAAGATGTACCAATCAAATGGAAGAATACAGTTACTAAAGCGCACAGTTGTGAGATCTATGATCTGATATGGAGAGCCACTTCTGAGGCATAGACACAAGGAAGTTTCCTCCCTGTCCTGTCAGCCTGCTGAGGCCCCTCACAGCACCTCTCACACAGATGTCTATCTAACCTTGTCAACTTAGCTGGGCACCAGGTCCTCCTCCAGGCATGGGCCTCTTGATGACCAAGTCACCCTCCTAACTGCCCTACCACATGACTACTGCCAAGCTCAGAGCTGTAGAGTCAACCTATATCTTTAGCTTCCCTATGGCAAATCAGTCCCCACATTGTCCTTGCCCTCTGTGTTCACTGGCTTTGACCCTCAGGTACTGCCACTCTGCAGCTCTCTGCAGCTGTGTTATGGCCTCTCTGCAGCTGTGTTAGGCACAACTCTGCACACTGAACATCTATTGCCATTATCTCCTCCCCACAAGTGCCACTGCACAGGCATGGAAACACCAGGAGAGGGGGTACTCACCTCAGCAGCACCGCAGGTGGCAGCCAGGGCAGGGCTGGGAAACCAGTGCAGAACACTGGACCCATACTTATAACCACTAAGCCTCATGGCCTTCCCAACCCCGCAGCACGGTGTAGAGGCCTTTTGGCCCTCTGCCCTGGCAATGCTACTTCTAGAAGTATATGAAGTGTGACTGAAAAACAGGGTAAATGTTTAAAGTTAAAAACAGATTTATTATGGTAAAAGACACAGTGTCTTTAATCTCCTTCAAAATACTCCCTCTTGCTTTGAAGAAACTTATGCCATTGTTCTTGTCACTTTCTGAACCAGTTCTGGAAGTCCTCTTTCTAAGTGTCATTAGTTGCACTGTCACAGCTGACTCACTGTCCTGAAATGATTCAAAATGTTTACCTTTCATAGTCATTTTGACGTTTGGGAAGAAACAGTTGTATGAGCTGGCGAATAAGGTAGATGAGGACATGCTGTGTTTTCACAAGGTGGCCTTTCCTTTGGATGGTACTTAGCAGCAATGTTTGCTGTATTTTTGATCCCTATATTTCCGATACTCCCAAAAAAGCACTGCTTCAGTAGCGAGTGGCAAGAACAATGGGGTGAGTTCAAAGCGAAAGGGAATATTTTGAAGGGGATTAATGGCAATGTGCATTTACTGTAGTAGATTTTTAAAAACTGTAAACATTCACTGTATGTTTTGATCACCCCTTGTACATTCAGGACAGGTATCTCTGTGGGTAAGTCTGTAGTTGAGATTTGGCCAAATCAGCCTTCTTTAAGGTCCTGAAACATACCAAGTTCTTTCCCACCTTGACTATCCTTATTTCTACTTTTTCTCATAGAAACTTCTGATCCTCCCAGCATAGCACATCTTCAGAGGCCTTTCTTCACCAGCCCTTGAGTTCTTCCAGTAGTTCTCCATCAGGAACCCTGTTCATTCCCTTCATAGACACACTGCAATCAGTCTGAAATTGTGCATTTACTTACCTATTAGCAGTCCACTCCCCACACTGTCCTTTTATCCCCCAGCCTGGAAGTACCTCAAGACCAGAGGCCAAGTCTAGCTTTTGCTTATGATCACATCCCAGCTCCTGGTGCTATTCTTAGCATATAATGGGTGCTTAATAAATAGCTGAACCAATGAATGGATTTTCATTAAACAGATTTTCATTAAATGGGTTTCAGGAATGGATTTTTAAAGTCAGAATATAAGATTCAATGCACACGACATAAGCTACGGCTACAAAATGCTGCTGGAAGGAAACTGAAAATTCAATAGACCCAGTTGCTTGCTATCTCTAGAGTCTCTGAATGATGAATGAATTTCTCTAGGACTATGACAGCCCATGTTATTTGGGGACAAACAGAGATGTTTCAGAAGGCCTAATGCCAAGCCCATGTGTCCTCAAAGCCATGTGTCCTTGGAGCACTCTTGGTTATCGGGCACAGGCTACAGAGAATGAGTCCCATGACCTGGGTGGGGTCCAGCCCCCGCCTCCAGTCAAAGCAGTCTTTCCTACTTCCAGAACAGTGCTATCATACAAGTGATGAACTGGTCTGAACAGTTCAAAATACAGTCACTCTTGAGAACACTGTTAAGGCGGAAATGCTACCCTTTGGAGCCCAGGGGACATGCTCTTCCCACTCAGCAGGTGCAGCAGGGACCATGCCCAGCTTTCACTGAGTGCCTGCTATGTGCTGTGCATGGTGCTGTGTGCTTGACACCTGTGATCTTATTACATCTTCCCCATGGCTCTCCTTGGAAAGTCTTCTGGAGCTATACAAAAGTAAAGCCACTAAGCCTCATAAGCACGAAAACCCCTGGAAAGGTCACAAAATTTATTCCTTCCACTCACACCAGAGGCAGCTGAATCACATGTCAACAGAGCCAGTTTGTAGCATACAGGGCAGCACAGCTCCCTCTGCCACAGTGGCTGTCCCTGTCCCCCACCTCCAGATTTACAAATGGTAGCAAACAATTCAATTAAGAAGGGTAGTGCAAAGTTCTTATTGTTAGAATAGTATTTATAGATGTAATAATATGATGTCTCATTTACTTTAATATACTTAGCCAGTAGTTGCTGTTTTAAAAAGAAAGATGGTAGGCAGACGAAATACAACTTAGCAAAACAATAATAACTATTTATAAAGTAACACTAGATGTAAGGAAAATCATGCTGCTATTCTCCCTAAAAATCTCATCCCTCTTATCTAATCTCCTTCTTCTTGCCTTTCTTTCTTTCTTTCTTTCTTTCTTTCTTTCTTTCTTTCTTTCTTTCTTCCCCTTCCTTCCTTCCTTCCTTCCTTTCTTCTTTCTTTTCTTTTCTTTTCTTTTCTTTTCTTTTCTTTTCTTTTCTTTTCTTTTCTTTCTTTCTTTCTTCCTTCCTTCCTTCCTTCCTTCCTTCCTTCCTTCCTTCCTTCCTTCCGGAGGCACACAGCCCTCGTGGGTGCCAGCTTGTGACCTCTATCTTGTGCAACTGTCCTTTACAGTGACAACCAAGACAGCTGTAAGCACAGCCAATGTGCTTCTTTCCTGAGTGGCGACCACATCTCTGATGCTCCTGGTAGAAGAACATTTTGTGCCAGTGTTCACCTGCCACAGGGAGCCCAGAGACCTGCTGCTGGCCAGCGAATGAACACTCGAGGTGCTTAAGAGGTTTCTCAGGTGTGGTTTCTTATCAGCGTGTGAGGTCAGCCAAACACTTTGTGTTACCGCTTCCTGCTGTGGACAGCCAGCTCTTCTTTAAGCTTATCAGGGAGATAACAGTTGACCAATCCCAAGTATTACTCCCTGAGTCAGCTTCCTCAAATTGGTCAGGTAGGTAGAAAGAAACATGCCCAGCTTCCAGTCATTCAGCCTTCACCTACGATTTGTATACGTGGAAGGCATTTTGTGCAATGCAAAGTACAGTGATTTTTATTCTTCTAATGGTAGGTGAGAAAGTCTATCATTTACAGTCACTGAAAATTAAAACAAACAACAAAAAAAGAAGCCAACCAACACCACAGGCATCTTATTCTAGTACCATGTGCTTTTCAAATCCATAATCCCCAGTAATTTCAGAATGCCACTGTCTCTAGCAAAAGACATAATTCGAAATCATACTGGGTAAAGACAGATAGCCATTACCTTCTTAATGGCCAACTCCCCAAAAAGGCTCAGTTAAGTGATCTCAACTAGCAATCTAATCAATTAAAATTGATAAGTGAAATACTTTTAACCTTTATTTCAGCAGGCCATCCTTGGGGGGTGGGATATGAATTCCCAGCATAAAATTTAATTTCATTTCATGAATGCAAACATTCTCATTGCCCTGCTGGGGAGGTGCCTTTAAAGCAAGCTATTTCCCTTTCTCTCCTTGGATCAAATCAGAGAAAGACTGGTTTATGATTCTCTCCAGCCAACTTGATCAATTTAAACCCTTACAGACATTCTTGAGGCCATTTCTCAAGTGTGAGAGGGCCACAAGAGATGGACACAAAGCATAGTGGGGTCATAGCTTCTTTGTTCTTCCAAGAAAGGGAAACATAAATGAGCACAAGCACCAGGAAGACCGAAAGAAACTGGCAAGTCTATGCAAGCAAATCTATGCAGTGTTCTCACAGACTGAGAGCTATCTGTTCAGGCAGCAGGCTATGTTCCTTATAAGCATTATCCCACTGAATGCACAGGCCACACAGACTACAGATTACTGGGTGTAGTTACCTAATAGGTCCTGTGTTTGGTCATATTATATTTCACTCACTCCTCAAAACAATCTGGTAACAGAAGAAAGACCATTCCTATTTCACAGATGAGGAAATGGTGCTGGAAAGTTTTAATCATCCGCTCAAGAAAGTATAGGGCAGGGAAGGCTGGAAAGCCTACACTCAATGGTCCATGTCAAGATTGCTGCTGGTTATACAGCTGAACAGTTTTGCCAAAATGAGTTGAAATGTACACGAAAGCTTGGTGAATTTTACTGTGTCTCAACAGAGAGCTCATTTGAAACAGCGACAACAATAATACATCAGACAGTGGCCATCTGCTGTTTCTGCCTGCTTGGCCTCCACCTCTTCTCTGAGATTATCTTTGGAAGGCCACTCCTTTCTCACTCTCAGCTGATAGGGTTCGGAAAGAACTGACCTTATTGCTCAACTCCAGGGCTGGCTATGTGATCCCAGCTGAGCCAGCGAGTGCCTCCTATTTCTCTGACCACTGCTTGATTCAACATTGTCCTACAATCCAAGCCAAGCTAAGGAGGGCTCTACTCCAGACCTCTACATAACTTATATAGAAAGAACAGCCCCCTTCCATCAGGGCTGCTTAGCTGGTCTGGCAAATTCTAGAGCTGTGGCCATCTTCCCACTGCTTGGTGCAAGCCGTCCTGAAGATGAAACTGGACTAGAGGGAAAAGCGGCTGAGCAATGGAGAAGGGTAACTTTCTGATGACACTATTTGGGTACCCAGATCCAGTCACATCTGAAGACAGAATCACTCCTAGACTTTCCAGTGACATCAGCCAGTTCCCCTTTTTTCCATATGCCAGCCTGAATTTGGGTTCTGTCTCTTAGAACCAAAGACTCCTAATTTTCCACAGTGCTTTTTACAATTAGAAAACTATGCTGTCCTTCAGAGTGCACATACCCATGACAAATGCAGGAAAGGGGAAGCTGTAAAAATATGAGAAGGGTTCTGGGAACATGACCAGGCTTTATAAGTATTATCTCCTTTTTTGGTTGCAGTGTTAGGGATTGGAACCCTGGGCTTCATGTGTGCTAGACAAGTGCTCCACTAGTGACCTAAACCCCATCCCACTCACTGTCTCCTTTAATACTCGCCTCATATTGCCAATGAGAACACTGAGGCACTGCCCAGTGAATAAACAGGCCAAGGTTACAGGAGAAGCACATGATGCCCTGGCTGCCAAAGCCTCCACCCTACCTATACACTCATGATTTGCTTTTTGCAAGCTTCCTTTCATTACAGAAAAATCCTTTTATAGCTGGAATCATACAGAAAACTCTTAACAAACAACACTATCAAAGCAGTGCTGCTGTGGCCACATGGAGGGAGGGCATGGGCCCTGGAGCTGTGCTCGCTCCGGCACAGCTTCTGATGCCTCTGCATGCATGTTCCCGCAAAGCTCCTGGTCCCAGAAGGCAGAATCCACAGGCCAGTTTCAAGGTGCCCACGCCTGAGGCTCCTTCTTTCAGAACTTTCATAGGATGTGAACACTGCATTGTCATACGCCAATGGCAGTACAAAATGCAGGTCATGCACATGCCCTCTCACTGGTGTGTCCTGTGTCCCCTGGCCCCTTGGTGTGACTCAGGTTGGACAACTCACTCAGGTCTAGGACGTCATCAGTTTTGATCAGGTCTTCCTCCCGAGTCAATGGCAGCTGGGTCTCAGGCTCGCCTTGCAGCTGCAGTGACAGGGAACGTAGCATGAAGAACACACGGATGGCCTGGACAACAGTGCAGAGAGTAGAGAGATGTGAAATGGCAGCAATGTTTCAGTGAGGTAGCCACAGCAAGACTCTGCACAGTGATTTGATTAAAAAGAAGGAAAGGAAGGAAACAAAACAAAGCCCACTTTTCTAGCATTGTGGTTCTAGTGTACTCACAGGAAGGCCCAGGTTCACAGGGCAGCAAAATGCTTTCATTACTCATGGATCAGCTTGGAGTATCTTTACCTCACCTGTCCCCACAGGATCTGTTCCCCGGCTCTCGTGATCCTCACTACACATTCCCTGCACAGCAATCAGCCCCACTTCACAGCCAGTCAATCAGACCAACAGAAGGGAAGTCACTTGCCCAAGGCCTGCTTCTAGGGAGGGTTAGAACCAGGCCTCTTCCAACTGAACCAGATGGGCTACTGAAAACTAAGCCAAGTGCTTCAGCAGGGAGACAAGGGATAAGATACGTGTTGGCTTCAGAGCTGGTGACAGAGCCAACTGACCCTTGTCCCTGCCCCTGCCTGGCAAGTTCCTCCACATCTCACTCCTCAGCCTTATGACTGGGAGTACATAGTGACAGAAAGATGCCAGGTACCTGGCAGGTGTGTGTGATACCCTTGAAAGTCCTTCAAGCTTTTCCAGCCAGTTCTCTGTGGTAGAAGCAGCTCCACCAGCAGAAGGATTCTTGGCCCATGGAAGAGGTGTGTGTCAGAGTCCAGTGTGGCCATCAGGCATTTCCAGAAAGCAGGAAAAAGGCAGTTCCCAGAAGCCAGTCAGTCAAGTTTGCGCAGGAAGTAACCTTTAGCCACGGAAAAAGGCATGCCACCAACCAAAGCCAGATAGCAAAGGGGCAGTCCACATCTGAGAACATTCTCGTCCCCTCTCTGATGCAGAGTGGAGGGGCCTGACTGAGGCACATAGCTCTACTCCAGAGTCAGACAGATAGGTCTACATTGAATTTCCAGCTCTGCTGGCTGCTGTGAACTTCATTTTCCTCATCTGTGAAATGTACATAACAATTGCTAACTCAGGGCTGCTAGGAGGTTCTGAGATACTGTTGCAGGGGAAGCAGCTGGCACAGGGCTCCATAAAAGGGCCTTAACCCAGGCACTTAACAGGCACCACGGTGGGCAGAGGAGGCCATGGGGACAAACTACTGGTGAGCAACATAAAGATGAATTCCTGTGTACCTCTGGGCCTTCTTGTTTATCACTTCAGTGGTAATTAACAGTTGTTCTCAGACTATATAAAGGGAAGCTACCCTTCTACAGCAAGATGCCTCCCCATCCAGGAGGCACAAATCGCTGCCTGCAAAGTGTTGGGCTCACATTGCTTCCTGATGAGCCAGGCAAGGACACTGATGAGCTATCTGTCTTGGCCTCAAACTGCTGAGAGACTTGGACCAGTCCCCTGATCAGAAGCAAAGAGCATTCCTACTGCAAGGGCCTGTTCTGAAGTAAGCAGTTGTTTCTGTAAACTACAAGGCACGAGAGAAAAATCAGCCTTCAGGTTGTGATGGTGATGGCATTAGTATGTCCTGAGTGGTCTAACACTTTTTAAAAGTATAATCTTCATAAAGACATCTGCAACCATCAGAAGATATAGTTTCACTAAAAACACCAAGAGTAGCTAGTAAGCACTTACTGTGAGTGCCTTACTGTAACTTTAAGACTTCAAGCAGGAAGACAGAGAGCTGAGAGGACAGAATTGACGTTGGTTCAAGCAGTTGCAAAGGAGCTGAGACTCAGCAACATCAGATGCTTGTGTCACTCAGCCCAGTATATCGAGAAATGACAATCCTTGTACCAGCTGAGTACAGAGGGCCCAAGATACGGGTGGTCGCTGGAAATATCTGGCAGTCTGAGTTCTCAAATTAGGAGTTGTGGTCTTAGGGGTTGAGGAATATAAAAATAAAAAGGCCCATCTTGAGTAGGTGAGAGTCAAGATGATGCTTCATTTCTATGTCAAATCCCATTCCTCTCAGGGCTCTGAAGGCAGAACCTAAGCAGGATCACAGCCAGGGAATGAGAAACTAGAACTGTGTGGTGCTTCTTTAGCTCATCAACAGAAAAACTAAGGCTTTCCAGTGAATATAGAAGGAGCTCAGAATTGGTTTCTAATGCATGCTTTATGCTATAACATTTGCTTTTGCTCTGCAAATGACAAATATATTGCCAGGAATACAAACAAGTGTAAAAGTAAAGTAATTTAAAAGATAAAATAATCTAGGTGTGGTGGCTCATTTCTGTGATCCCAGTACTCAGAAGGCTGAGGCAGAAGGATTTCAGTGAGTCAGAGGCCAGCCTGGGCTACATAGTGAATTCAAGACCAGCCTGAACTACATAGCCCCTGCCTCAAAAAAGAAAACAAACAACCGCCCCAATCTATATCTATATGCCTATCTATCTATCTATATACATATATACATATATAAGCATACAAAAGAGTAAACACATAAAATAAAATTGTAATATTTTTCCTCATTCCTGCCCCTATTCCCAAGAGAAGGCAGAATGCACAAGAAGTCCACGGCCATGAACAGAAGACGCAGAGTCTTATACAGCAAGATGCTCCTCATGGGTGACCACTGGGCTCCCACTAGACTCTACAAGGACCTGGTGGGCATGGTGACCAGTCTCAGAACTTCCGAAGTCCATAAAAGGATGCTAAAACCAGAAGATGAGGGGCCTCGGATTGCCTGTGACTTGTCAGGGACTGTGTGGGTTTGTATGGTATTACCTTACTCTGGACTTTTAATGACCCTGTGCAGTTGCCATGCTACAGAGAGAAATCAAAATTTAGGGGTGTTAGGCTGCCTGCCCCGTGTCACTCAATAATTTCTTTCTGGTTCTGTGTTCTTTCAACCACACTCACTGGGCAGAACGGGGGCTTCTAATCTTTAAAGTTTGGGATCCCCATTTTATTTACTAGTTTGCTTTGCTAAATAAAGATGTAAATTTAAAAATATTACTAAAAAGAAATAAAAACTTACTATTCTTTCATAGACTACCAGGAAGACTGACCATGGAAGACGACATTAACTTTTGGAAGGGTTGGGGGACAGCTGGACAAATTCAAATGTAAAAGAAGAAATGTCACCAGTTTTCTTGCTTGCATGAATCTGGAAGCAAACTCTGGCCAGGCAAGTGTCTCTGGGGATCAGTCCAATAAGTAGGGCAGGAGGGTAGCTCTGGAGTCAGGCAGACCTGGGCTCAAGCTGGAGTTCAGGTGAATACATGAATTCCCCAAGCCCAGGTTGGTGCTCTGGAAGTGGGGGCACCATGGGGATCCACCACAAAGGTGCATAAAATGGCATGGAAGTGCTCTGACCCCTGGGCAGGGCCTGGGACAAAAGTTCAGTCCTCATCCTCCCGTTTCCCTGCTGCATTTGCAAGCTGCTCAGTTTAGGCGATAGTCACCCAGATTAGAAGCACATCAAGGTGTGGAAATGGCTGTGAAAGTAAGTCATTTTAAAAAGTGCTGAAGCAGTTTAACATGGCACAACCTATTGGAAAGTAATGTGGCAATGTGTAGAGAGGCACAAAAAAGCATTCATAGCCTTTGAACCAGAAATTCCACGTCTGGGAACTTATCCTAAAGAAATAATTCAAAAGAAAGAAAACACTGTATTCAGGAAGTGATTCTTTACAGTTTAGTTGAAAATAATGTAACAGTGGAAGCAACTAAAATATCTACTCAGAGGAAAGAGCCCAAGTAAATGGTGTAGAAGTCACCTCTAGGCAGTCATAAGAAATAAGACTTGTTAAAAGTGTATCATGCAGCCCAGGGGCAGGGCACTTACCTAGCATGTATGAGGCCCTGGGGTTCATTCCAACACCAAAACACAAAATAAATAAAACTACATCACAATACAAAAAACTTCTTGGATCACAGTAAAGAGACAGACAGAGAGAGATAGTATGGGGGGGAATGAAAGCAAGACCATGGTACACTCTTTTCGTCAATATGACAAGATGCATTTGTAAACAAAAATGGGAGGAGACACAAAAATGTCTAAGAGTCATTTGTTTAACATGATGAAATGAGAAGTTTTTTTCCCTTACTTTTGAAATGCTCAGATGTTATTATATTTTCTTTAATGTGTAACAGCCAAAAAGTAAAGTAAAAATTCTGTTTCTGTGAAGTTTAAACTCCTTGTGGACTACAAGGTAACAGGGAAATAGAATGTGGGGACAAATAAAATGAAGTACATGTACATTTATTTCATAATGGCTTCCAGGGTAACTACAGTGCTTAAATTCAGATTTTGCTATTCACCAAAATCCCTCCTCCTAACACTCTTTTCCCCAGCACAAGCCTTGGTAGATTTAGATGATTAAAGAGCCTATCTCTTGTCCACCTAAGAAGCTGGAGTGCTCCACCACCATTTAGCCAACACCTTTTGAGTGCTTTCTGTGAGGCACTGGATTTGCTATATTACAGCCATACTCTTATCTATTGTGGGCAACAGCTGAGAGGCAGGGCACAGAACTTCAGGCTCAAAGAAATTAAGTCACACAGCTAGAGCTGGGCCTTGACCTGCAGTGGTCTGACTTGTGAATTTGAATTGTTTCTTAACCATCTCTCTCATCTGCTCCCACACATAGGCTGGGTCCAGGGCAAATTCAGAGTTCTGCTTGAGTGTTCTCACTGGATCTCTTTATCTCAGCATGAACTTCCCCTCAAGGCTCAAGTAACACAATGGGTCTTTTGCTGTTTAGTCTCACTGAATATTAGTTGTTCATGGTTCCATCCTTACATTTTATACAGTGCTTGGCACACCTAGAAAAGTCTCAACAAATATGTACGATGAAAACTAAATGGTGTGCTTTATAATGTACAAGTGGGAAAGCAACTTTATTGCCAGATGCTTCCCCCGGCCTGCCAGGTCATTCTCCCTGCCTTCTTTGTCATCCTTTCTCTCTTCCTCTACCTTCACTGGCTCCCCTCCTAGTCTTCTGCCCACACTACTCCCACTCTGCATCTCAGGACTGCATAGCCTGACCCATCTGGAAAGTATTCCCTTCACTCTGTCTGGCTCCTTCTCACCTTTCACGTTTCTGCTCAGATAACTACAGATCAGCTTTCTCTGATCACTCTGCCTAAAACTGAACTCTTCACCCTGTTACATCATGCCATAGAGTCCTGACTGTAGCCTACTATGACACCTGCGATTGTTTAGGAGCCTGATGCTCTGGTAAAAAGAGAGGTCTAGACAGCAGGGATCTCTGCCCTGGTCCCTTCTGTACCCTCAGGCACAGCACTGTATTTGGCACACAGGAATCCAGAAGCTCTTCAACAAATGTATGAATTAATAGTTTAAGTCAGGAGTGATTACCAGTAACGATTGTTTGACTTTTTTTTAACAAGCCCTTAAGGAAAAAAATGATAGGGTTTCTAAAAATGACCAGCCTCCTAAAAAATTTTAAAAGTCTACTTGAGGAAAAGAAGAAAACTTTTGAATCCAAATGGATAAAATGGCATGTTCTCTGGATACAAGCAAAAACCTTCAAACAAACCACCCAAGGCCTCAATTGTTTGCTAAACCATACTTCCTTTAGCTCAAACTCACAGCACATCATTGTGTTCTGATTTATGAAACGGGTTTGAGGAGCTAACCTTCTGGAGTCCAGACAGCTACCTTATGGCAGGAATTGATGGAGTTGAGAGGCCAAAACTCCTTTTTGGAAGCCAGCCTCCCTGACTCTGTCTCTGTCTCTGTCTTTCTGTGGTGGATTTAACTAATCGTCAGCTTGTAACACCCAGCTGAACTGAGTCAGCATGGTGCAGGGTATGGAAGGCCTACCTGAGGATATCTGCCAACATCATAAAAAGAGAATTGGAGGGGAAGATGGTGCGCTGCTGATTCTTCTGGAGAAGCTTGTCACACTGGTTTTCCTGATATGAACTCAGGTGTTACTGCTGGAGAAGCTTGGAGTCCTCACTGTTGCTGAGGATGGCTGTGGTTCTTTTCAGTGGAACTCTGGTCCTTACCTTGAGTGTTGCTTCCTGGCTCCAGATCCTTCATCCCGCTGGCACAGACTTTCTAGATTCTACCACTGACCTTTGGGCCTTCCCAGCGCAGATCCTTGATACAGACTTGCATGTGACACTGTCATGGGCTCTAGGCCTCCAGTGGACTCATGGAAGACACTGCTATGGGCTCTAGGTCTTTGGGTGAACTCATGAAGAACTTTATTATTATTATTATTATTATTATTATTATTATTTTGGCTTTTTAAGACAGGGTTTCACTATGTAGTTCAGGCTGTCCTGGAACTCGTACAGATCCTCCTACCTCAGCCTCCAGAGTACTGGGATTACAGGTGTGTGCCACCATGCCTGGCTTCATGCAGGACATTGTTGTGGGATGCAGGCCCTCACCTGGGTTTTTTGGGTCTCTAGTTCCTGGAGAGATTTCTTGCACACATCTGTATTTTACTTTTTGGGTGAATATTATAAAATAATCCTATAAATTATGTGTCCTGTATTAAATCTATTCTTTTGTAAACCCCAACTACAACAGATTTGGCACCTGAGAAATGGGGTTGTTGCTATGACTATACCTGACCATATGGTCCAGGAGTCTTTGGGACTGGCTTACGGGAAGGGTTTGGAAAGCTTTGGAGATGCCACCTGAAAAATGTAGAGTTGGAACGGACAATGCCTTAGGTTGTACTGTGTGGGGGATTCTGGTCAGAACTCAGAAGACCAGAAAACTGGTGAACATGAAGTACAGGAGGTTTCTACTGAGAAGAAAGACTATATTAGCTGTTGGACTTCAGATGCTATGTGTTATAGCTTGGCACAAAGTTTGTCTGCATTTTGCTTGGGTCCAGAGACTTTGCCTGAGACTGAGATTAAGGGTGATTGGACTAATTAACATGGCAGAAGAAATTTCAAGGCAGTCTAATGTTGAGGTGACAGCATGGCTACTGTTGGAGTAGCCATGAGCTTTTAGCCAGAGCTATGTTGAGAATCAAGAGCAAAGAGTCTAGTAGAATGATTTAAAATATTGTGCACTTAGCCAAAAATGAGGCTCTAGTAAAGTTGTAGATTGAAAAGATAGAGCAGAGGAGAGCCTATCTGCTGAGAAAGAATAGGAGAATAGAAAAGATGGCCCGAGGGCATCACAAGAAGCAGCAGGACTTCACCCTTTGCAGCCTCAAAATTACAAAAGTAAAAGAATAAGAAAGCTGCAGAGTACCATCTTCCAGAACAGTGGCAGCCTACAGAATTTTTTCCTTGGGATTGGATTCCAAGTGTTCAGCAATCCAGGCACTTGACGCCCACAGCCAAGTGAGAAGGAAGCCTGGCTACTGCTCCTACTTGCAGCAGAACTTGGCATCATCAACATGGTGCTAGTTTTAGGTGTATGCAGAATGAAAGACTGTAGGGTCAGGAAGGCTTCCACCAAGATTTCAGAAGATTGCCTGGGGGGCCAAGCAGTGTGCCCCTGAGTGAGCAGTGTGTGAAGCTACAAATGGAAAGCCAAAGGTGCAGTGGAGACCCCAGAAGTTTGGAGAAGCCAGGAATATGGGTCATTTGAGGAAAACTGCAAGGAACGAGCAGAGCCAGTCCAAGAGAGAAACCAAGTGCTTTGGAGTTAACATCTTACCATAGATCGTCTCAGATGCTGTACATGGAACTACAGGACTTAATGTGTTCCCTACTAAATTTTGAACTTGCTTTGTTCCCATTTCTCTATATCCTCCTGTCTGTAACTTTTGGAATAGAAATGTCTATCTTGTACCTTTAAATATTGGAAATGTTGAACTTTCTTTTCATTTGAACAGCTAAGAGTTTGCCTTAAATCTCAGAAGAGACTTTTGACTTGAATTTTTCAGCAATGCTGAATCTGTCAGGATTTTGGCAACTCTCAGAGATGGACTAAATACCTTTTACATAAAGGTAAGTGCAAGAGTCTTTGGGGGACAAAGATGGAGTGTTACAGTTTGTGTCTAGATGTCCCTCTAAAGCCTCATGCAGCCACGGGGTTTCTTGGAGGAGGTTGAATCTATAGAGTGTATGACTGATTCATAGTGCAATGCTGGAATTAACGGCAAGTGACTGCTGCATCAGTCTACTGATTGGATTGGCACCGCCCTACTTCTGGTAGATCAGGTAAAATATAAGGGACAGAAAGAGGCTTATCTTGCTCTCCCTTGCTGCTTTTGCTGTCTTCTGCCACCATGTACTGCTGCCTGTCTGCCACATGCCGCCCAGCCTTGGAGCCAGCTGATTATGGACTAAAACCTCTACAAACTGAGCTAAATAAACCTTTCTTGCTTTAACTTTGGGTGTTGGGTATTTTGTCTCAGGAATGACAGAAAAGTAACAAGACTTTTTCTCTTTCTCTCTGTCTCTGTTTCTCTCTCCCTCAGTTCTGAGCACTCTACCACTGAGCAATATACCAGTGCTTTTAATTTTTATTTTAAATTTTTTATTAGTATATGGCTGCATGCATATTTACATTTCTTGTGTGGACTTGGTACATGTACATAACACATTTTGATTCTATTTTCATTTTCTCCCTTTCCCCATCATTGGATCTCCTCATCTGACAAAGATCTATCTCCTTACTTCCTATCATATATCTTTTATTTTGCTCTTTATTTATTTTGGGCCTCTCATGTAAGAGAAAATATGGGATATTTAAGCTTGCCTGTCTGATTTAATTTCAGTTAACATTATGGTCTCAAAGTGCATCCATTTTCATATGAATGACTCAAGTGTGTCCCTGTTTATGGCACAGTATACTACATTTCTTTATTCATTCATCTGCTGAGGGACATACATCCTGCTTCCAAGATTGAGCTATTATAAATTCCGCTGCTATAATCATGATTATACATATATTGCTGTAATATGACAACTTTAACTATTTTGGGAAGACATCTAGAAGGGGAATAGCTGGGTTGAATGGGATTTTTAGATTCAGTTTTTAGAGGAATCTCCATACAGATTATAGTGGTTATACTAGTTTACATTACTACTGATAATGTTTGTTTGTTTGTTTGTTTGTTTTGGCACCAGGGACTAAACTCACGACCTTGCACTTGCCAGGCAGGCAATTATACCGCTGAGCTAAACTCCTGGCCCACCACTGATAATGTTTGATGCCAGGTCTCATTAAGTTGCTCAGGTGGGACTTAAACTTGTGATCCTCCTGTCTCAGCCTCCTGCAGTGCTGGGATTACAAGTATGTACCAACTTGCTAGCTTGATTCTTGAAATCACAAAAGGGAAGCTTTTCTAAAGCAGATGACTTTGCTTTGAGGGGCCTGCCCTAGTTTTATTTCATTCTATTACTCGGGGTCTCTGGGACTCTAGTGCCAATTTTTAAAACTGGTTAGACACACAAAGGCTTAATTAGGAGGCCAGAGAAGCCCAGGTACTCCTCAGGGGCACTGTGCTTCAGTCAGCCATCTGGGCTATGCATTACATCTGGGGCAAGAAAGGTGAGCAGCATAGCCCTGAGCTTGCAACTATGTAAGATGTGAGGGCAAAGAAGAGAACTATTACCATAATGGGCCTGACAATGGCCTTCAATGTGCATGACTTACCTAAAGTCCTCACAATAACTTTGGAAGGGCAGGCATATTCAATGCTGTAGATGAAGATGATCGTTTAAACACAGCCTCCTCCCTGCTATATACCTGACACCTTACCCCTAATTTCTCCTATTTTTCTCACGTGCATAGGCATCTACCCCAACCCAGCAAGGCAGGATGTCATGAAACAGTGTTAAAAGGCAATGGTCAAGGTCCTCATCAGCTCCAAGCTCCCCAATTTGGTTTCTGTCAGCCTCTCCCCCGCTGGCCTCATGACTTTCTACTCTGCCGCAGCTGTTTGGTGAGGCCACAACATGGCTTTACCCCCCCTGGTGACTCGTCCACTCCAGTACAGTACTGGCTTAATGGCCACCCTCTCTGGTGCCTGTTCCCTTGGGGATTAGAAATCTGCCCTTATGCCACTTTAGTGATGGTGAGATAGATGGACTGTGCTGTCTTTCCCACTCTGGCTCTTTAGACCAATTCCTTGAAGGTGGAGTTGTGTTTTCAATATCCCTGTGTTCAGCCCCAGCAGGGGCTAGAAGATATGACGACAGATGCAGTAAGAAGCAAGGAGTCAGAATGCTTAGGGCCTGGGCTCTGGAGGCCACATGGCTTGGGCCATTGGGTGGCAAGCTCCTGACAGCCTGGGTGACTTCGAGCAAACTGCTTGACCTCTCCTGCCTCTCAGATGCTTCCTCTGTGAATTGTGGCAATGGCGCTAGGCTGTGAGAGTAAATAAGGAAATCCCTTGTAAAGAATATATAAGAAGGAGCTACTTTATAGTAAAAAATGCTCATTTATAGAGTGGCTAGAAAAGGCTGATGGCCAAGAACCAAAAGAAGGCAATGTTTGGGCCCTACACCCGTATCTCAGAGCTTCTGTGGCAGGACTCTTCTGGCCTAGGTTCCTGCTGCCCCAGCAGTGGGTGGTCTGCTGGTACCATGCTAGGAAGTACCTCCTAGGCCAACAGTGAAGGGTAAACTTGCCAGCATAGAGGAGTCACCAGCATGCTTCCCCCTTTTCAGAACTTGTCTTCCAGTGAAAGCTGAGGATGCCAAGAACAGACACTACTGCCCAAACAAACCGTGTGCCTGGCCAGTAGGGGTGACGGTGCTTGAAGAAGCATGTAGAAGGAAGGTGGAAGCAGCTGGGCAGGATGGGCCTGTGGTGAGTCTGTGGGTTTGCTCAGACAGCTGAGAATGTGGACAGACTCAAAATATATGGGTCCCACTTCCTCTGCACCCCACCCTCTGCTGTCGAGGCAAAAGTGCCAGCTGGGTGGAGGCAGGTTGCAGATTCCTCTTGGTCTGAGGTCATACTGCAGGTCACGCCTGCTTTCCAAAATCCCAAAGTGAAGAACCTTTTTCACTCTAGCACACAGATTAATTCATAAGATGTGGGCTGATAACCAGAACTGTGTGCAATGAATTCCTCTAAATTATCCACTGATATTCACATCTCTAGGGAATGATTTTCTAGGAAAAGGCTGTGGTACTTTCTAAGAAAGAAACTGTGATCTTACAAAGGAGATAAAATACCATGAATAGCCCGGCTGAGACCGCTTCCTAGAGCACTCGCTTCAGCAAAAAGTGCTGATAAGGGAAGTGCCTGCTCCAGCTGCTTCTAAGAACTCTCTGCTCTTCACACTCACTTCTCCCACAGGCCCGTAAGATTCACAATTTCACTTGCGTGTGCCTTGCCCCAAGATGAGCTAGATACTTAACATCACGCCATCTCTGGGGATTGTGAGATCTCTGGGCTTAGATTTCACACCAATTTCACCTACACTGGCTGCTCTGTGCTCTGCCCTTGCTTCACAGAAGCCCTGCCTCCTGGCTTCCGCTCCCTGAGCTCAGGACTCAAGTTTTTCTCTGTGCTGTGAAGGCGGCCTGTCTGCAGCTACAATAATGCCTGTGCCACGGGATTTCAGCTTCTGCTTGCCAAAGGGTAGCAGGTGCATGGGAGAGGAGCTCTCTACCTTGTATCTCAGCTGTGCTGGAGGCAGGCTCCAGATGACCCATAACCCCTTCCTTCCTGGTTTGGAAGAGATTTGACAAATGGAGAGACAAGTCCAGCACTCACTCACCCGCCGGGTCTTTTCCACGTCGCCACATGGCAGTCGCTTCACAAAGTCAATGCCTGTCAGGGGTGTGCCTGTTGGAGGCAGCAGGATGGAGGCGTCCATCATGAGATATTCCACATTCATGGGCTTCATCTAGGAGAGACACCACAGGAAACCTCACCAAAGGTCGCTCCCTTGAGATGGAGGGCGGCGTGGGGGCAGGTCACACAGGCTGCTACCCACACCTACACAGAGTCAGTGAGTGTTGTCAGCTTGGGTTTACAATGGGACCAAGCTTCAGGCCTGTCATAATCGGGATTAACAATCCTTTTTGGCTTTCTAAATTGCAGATTTTTTCCTTATGAATCCAGAGGGCCACAAAGCCAATTAGTGCAGGCTGCCTGCCTTTTCCTTGTGGACACTTAAGTACTTGCTGCCAAAGGCTTGAGGTCTGCTGCCCCAATCCTTGTGTTCCTTAGTAGGAGTGGCAGAGCCCCTTTTCTGCTCCATTACCACCCTAGGCACTGACCTTCCAGCAGTGCCCTGTCAGCCTTTCCCATTGGCTCACAACACCCTCTGCTTTACTCTTTGTAGCCTTCCCAGGAAGTACTTTATAGCCCTCCATGGGGGACATGAATGCTGGGTCCATATACCTTTAGCATTGTACTAAGGGGCACTAAGGGAAGTGAGGGAAGCATAAAAAGCCAGGCTTTGGCTTTAGTGGTGCCCCTCCAGTAGCACTTTAGGGCCTATCTCCACCTCAGGTTGCTCAGAGGCTGATTTCCTAGGGACTGAGCTGAAGACTAACTTTAGCTCCCAGGCCTGGGGTGTGTCACCTTTGTATCTTTCTAGAACATCAGACATTGGGCAGGACACATTACCAACAGTGGATTAAAACAAACCAGGAAAGATTTGTAGGGTAGGAGGGAGAAGAAGCAAATCTTTTTTTTTTGCACATGGACTTTGCATAAATCATCTTGCTGGGTATTTCACATCCACCCTGGCAGCAATGTGGAATGAGGCTCAATGTATTGGTGAAAAAAATCAAGGCTCAGAATTTAAGCAACCTGCCAAAGGTCACACAATTAGTAACCAAACAAAGCAAGAGCAGGGGGGTTTAGGAGCCTGAGATTTTCCATATCACAAATGGCACATGAATGCTACATTTTTAAACAGAAAACCAAGCTGTGGAGGATTATACTGGATAAGTGAGATGGAGGAATAAGACGGTGAATAACCTCTAATCCACTGCACTCTGATTAATCATCTGAAGAGAAGAAATCTGAGTTGCCTTCTAAAGGGCTGGACAATGTCAGGGGCTCTGTGCATCCACGGCAGCAAGGTACAGTTAACTGCAGTGCATGTTACAAGGATGCCTGGCCAGTGCAGTCTTTTGGGCTCTTCTGGAGCCTGTAAAAGACTCCACACAGGCCTCAGATGCACAGTAACAGAGATGTGGCAAGGGCTCTGGACACCAGTGACCAGGCTAGCAGGCTAGGAAGCCCAGGGAGGCATGTAGCTAAGTTGCCTGCCCTTTTCTGGGGGGACATTTTAAACATTTAGGTTCATTATAAATGTCCCAATTACTTCACACTTTGGTGAGTAATGTCCATGCAAGGACCATTTATCATCTATTTATCAAGTGCCCACTTGGGGTTAGGTGCTGGAAATGCAGACTGATTAGCAACAAGACAGAAAGCTCTGCTCTCCTGAGCCTATCGCCTGCTGGGAGAGGAGGAGTGGTGCTGGCACAGCACGCTGGCATCTTCCTCTACAGCAGCAAGGAAGGAGGCAGTGCCATTCAGAGAGTGGGGTAGGGGGCTGGGAGGTGAGATGCTTTGCCACTAAAGCAAAGGTGAGTGGCTCTGCCACTAAAAGCTGGGACAGATTTGGGAACATTACTTGACCTCTGACTTCCAGTTTCCTCATCAGCAAAAAAGGAGGCAATAACATTAACCTTTAGTTGATATGAAAGTTAAGCAATTTAATATATACAATGTGCTTTATACTCCCAGCATGGAGCAAGTCCTCAGCTAAAAGATACCCTCCCCAGCACTATTCAAACCATAGCGAACCTTTCTGACCCATTTTACAGACACAGTGCAGAGGGAGTGAAGTACCCTGGACTTTCAGTGATGATGGGCTCCAAAGGCTCCATTATACATTTACTTCCCCACCAATCTTTGCCCCAGAAAGACAGAGGCTCTGTGGATTTGGCATGCACACAGATGCATGTCAGCTTGGGTGTGTCCCGGGCCCTTACTTACTGTCATGCTCCTGTACTCATCTTCAAACATATCCAAAAAAATTTCTTCCCCCTAAAAAGAAAGGAAGAGAGGAATAGATTATTCATATTTTGTCCCCATAAACACAGAATTGCAAACTCTAGCTCTTGGCTTTACAGGTCATCTGTTTTTTGTTACTGGGTTCTCATAAATCACCAGGAAGTAAAATACGCATGTGAACATGAATACACATTTAAATGAAAGACCAAATCTCAAATTGTACTGTTTGACATTTTCTTCTTTTTAAAAAAGCATGTTGAATTAGAATTGCTTTGTCAAAGCAGTTAGTTAGGACGCACACCTGTAATCCCAGCACTCTGAGAGGCTGATGCAGAAAGATCAAAAGGAAAAGGCTAGCCTGGGAAATTTAGTGACTTAGCAAGACTCTTTCTCAAGATAAAAAAATTTTAAAAGTCTTGATTTCAACCCCTAGTTAAAAGAAAAAGTACTCAATATCATCTACTTGTGAGAATGATAAGAGAAATAGGAAACCCTGGCTAACTTGCCATATTAAAAATGTGAAGTTCTACATCTCTGGGAGGAAGAGTACAATTAAAAATACTTAAAACTAAAATTACATGGCTCTCTCTTTTGAGGTAAGCATTTGGGGAGTTGTAGATCTTCAGGCTGAGGCTCTACCTGGGAGGTCCCCTTCAGAACAGGGTAGGGGGTAGGAACTTGGGTTTGAGACACATAGACCTGGGACCAATTCCCAGCCTACTTAAGAGTTTCTGTTTCACTGTAAGGATGGGAAAGAAAAAAGAAAACAAACAAAAAACAGGCCCATGTTCTTGGGTCACCCGTTGTAAAGGTGAAGTGACTTAATGTACATAAAATGCAGAGTGCGGAGCCTGCTGCTCAGTCAGAGCTGGAGAAATATTAGTGCTCACTGGCACTGTCATCTCTGCCAGACAATGGCAGTTAGAACTGTCCTGTGTGTTAAGTTCTGGTACACACATACACACACAGAGTCAGGGTGGGAAAAGGCACAGATCGGGGATCTCTTTTCTACTTTTCTATTCATTAGAACACAGGTGAACGTGAAGATTCTTGCATGGGATAAGGAGCACCAACAGAACTGACAACCCCTGAACACATTTAAAAGCTCCCGAGACATTATACTTAGGGTGTAGGTGTTATAGGGATATAGGTCCCGAACTGCTACATGTCAGATATGCTGAGTTTGTGTTCCCTGAAAGTAAAGCATGAATTCCAAGGAACAACAAGGAAGTTAAGAGTAGCAAAGACTGAAACAGCTCCTGAGAGACAGGAGGGCTCCCCAAAATGGGCTGCCACAGAGGCCTTCTGTCAGGGATAATTTATACAGCAAAGTCAAAATACGGGTACAATGTGTGTCAAAGTATTATCAACCTATAGAATCACAGATATAGCTGCTTAGCTAATATTGACCCAGCTGGGAAGTGAGTCAAGTAGCAAGGCTGTATGGAAAGAACAAAGTCATTTTGGGGGAGAGATGGATCTGGAAGCTCTGGTCACCCATCTGGGTGACTTACGTCTATCTGGACTTCATTGGACTAGGTGATACCAATCACAGCACAATCTCAAGCTATTGCTTATTCCTCAGGAAAGCTTATAGTCACGGCCACTGCATCTTTATCTTGAGGCCTGGCCTTCAATGGATGTGCCACCAGCCACAATTTTGCACTGATTCTCTTGAGGGCCCGTTCCTGCCTGACTATTCATTTCTACCTAACTTAGCAGCCTGTAATAATAGGATAAAAGCAAGAGAAAAATCTGGATGGGAGAAAGGAACCAAAATTCAAATACATCTCTCCTTTTGTTAATAGAAGAAAAGAGAATTGCCTTCAGGGAAGATGCCTGCCTCTATATCTTTCTGTTTGTTCAACTTAAAAGCTCTGGGGGAAGGGGGAATAAAACTTAGAGCAGCAATCCTGGAAAAAGTCAAAGACAACTAACTCAACAATGGGGTTTTTGTTTGCTCTGGGCTTGTTAGCAGGGGCATGTCTTCACTTAGAGGCCGAACTGGGATTTCTTTCCTACTGGGGGGCTCACAGGGTGCCACCCTTGTCTGAGCATGTCCACTACCGTAGCTGGACGGGGTCCATGAAACCTGTTGAGGTAGGTTTCTAGATTATAGAACCTGGTTTTATGTTAACAAACACTGACAAATAATGGGTTGTGGCTTAAAAGATTCCTATAAAGAAACAGCCTAAAAAGAATACCAATAATGAAACCACAGGTGAACAACAGAAAATGGCAGCAGTGACACCTGTTCCCATTTAGAAGGAGCTGCATTAGCCTTTTAAGGGAAATACAACTGTAAGATCTGAAGAGATCAAAATTCAGAAAATTACTAGGAATATCTGATAACTCCAGCATGGTTGACAATGATAAGCCTTGCCTAAAGGCAAAACCTGAACATTTATGTCTCCCCCAAATTTTAAGTCAAAATCCCAATCCCAGGGTTAAGGTGTTAGGATGTGGGGTCTTTTAGAGGTGATTAGATCATGAGGGTGACCTTATAAAAGAGTCTCTCGAGACCGTCTGCCCCTTCCACCATGTGAGGACATAGTGCAAAGGTACCATCTACAAGAAAGTAGGCCTCCTCCCGATACTGAACCTGCCTTGGTCTGGGATCTCTCAGTCTCTAGAACTCTGAGAAATAAATCTCCATTACTTGTCAGCCACCCAGTCCTAACAGTTGTATGCCTTAAGATAAGAGCTAAACAAAATGGGGCTGAGAGTGTGCCTCCACTGTAGAATGCTTGCCTAGCATGTGCCAGGTCTTGGGTTTGATTCTCAGAACTACACCAAACAACTTCCCCCCAAACTACTCCCCTCCACAGCTATTTTAAAGTCATGGTAGTACCTCATAAAATCTCCCTAACCTTAATATAGAAGTTTAGAGGTCCTCCTGAGGTTTCTCAATATGTATGTATATAATATACATGTATTTAAAATCATAAATCACTGGTAAGTAATTTTACATGTATTAGCATATATAACTCATGAACATTAGTTCATCAGGTACTATTCAGTTATATGTGATTTGTGATCTACATATAAATTCATAAATACTCATAAGTAATTGATAAAATAATTGTCATAAAAGGAGTCCTTAAAATTTTTACCAATAAGAAAGCATGAAAAGTTCAGACACGCTGGGCATGGTGGCACACACCTGTGACCCTAGCACACTGGGAGCCTGAGGCAGGAGGACCACAAGTTCCAGCCCAGCTCGAGCAACTTAGTGTGATCCTGTCTCAAAATAAAAAATAAAATAAACAAGCATTGTAAATGCCCTGGGTTCAACCCTCAGTACCAGCGTGGGGGTCATGGCTCTGAGAATATGAATCAAGCATTTTCACTTAGTGATCACAGATATAAAGAACAGCTGAAGGCATATAACCTTCTAGTATCCCCTTTCTACAAGACATCGCAGACTGCAGTCACCTTATAGAAATGCCGCACCAGGTGGACACTCTCTTCTCTTGCGCCCTGTTAAAAGAAAGAGCACGGTCTTACTGAAGCAAACAAGTCAGATTCATGATCAATTCTGCAAACAGAGTACATGTAAAACAGATGTTGGCTAATACCTTTAATATATACAATGATTCTTAGGGAAGAAGGGCGGAGGCAGAACTCAAAATGCAAACTGACAAAGGGCAGGCAATTAAAAATGATAACACGGGAAGCCCGAATATACAATTAAGTATGTGTGGGGGGTGAATAAGCCATTAATTACAAAATACAGAATTATTCTGTAAAGTATGTGTATGCGTATATGTAAGAGTATACCTCCATAAACACACTTAAGCATCCACTACAGTTACTTTTTACCTCCTTATACTTCCTAAACTTTCTTTAAAAACATGGAAATAAGGTCAGGGAAATAATATGAACTATCAAAACTTCATAAATATATATTTTAGTGCAGAAATTATAAATCATGTATATGTGAATATATGAAAGTTTCATAACACAAAAGGAAGAATTTAAAAATCCTGCGAGCAAATACAGAATCAAATAATTGTATTGAGCTACTAAATACAAAGAATAAGTGGACTAATCCTTTGAGCTAGTCTCAACTGAAAGAAGCTTCCTTCTGGACAAATGAAATGGAGTGGGGCTCCTATCTGGCCTCGCTCCTGACCTCTTCCACTCTCCTGGGCCCACGGGAAGGGGGAGAAGGGAGGCCTCACCTCCAGACAGGCCAGGTGCACGTCCTTTATGATACAGCCAGAGCTGGTCAGGACTTGCTGCTTCAGGAGCAGGCAGCTCAGCTCCAGTGTGGCCAGGCGGATCTTCCCATCTGTAGAACACAGCAGGTCAGCCCTGTATCCCCAGGAGCATGGAACACAGACTCTGGGGTGCTCGCTGTGAGGCTAACAGGCCTGACAGTAGACACCAGTCAAGGTCTTATCCAGTGGAAACACAGAGAAAGCCCCATATGCCAACCCCCTTCCCAGTCAATTACAATTCAACGTTCCCAACAAAGCTGCTTATACACCACATAATGTTTAGATCAAGAATGTACCCCAAAATGACTCATGTGCCCACAGATGGAGCTTTTGGAAGGTAATTAAATCATGGGGGTGATACTGATAGATGACTTGATGTTAGGGGTCTGGTCAGAAGAAGCAGTCACTGGGGACGTGACCTGGAAGTGTTTATCTTCCTTTTTGGTTCTTTCGCTCTGCTTCCTGGGTCATGACTTGAGCAGTTTTCCTCTCCAGACCCTTCCACCATGCCGTTTCTGCCTTGGAGCCAGCCAACCATGGACTGAAACCTCTAAAACCCTTGAGCCCAAATAAACCTCTCCTCCAAATCGTTAGTGTCAGATATTATGTCACTAAGGAATACCAACCAACTAGGTCTCTGAAGTTCCTTTATCAGGGAGAGGGGAGGTGGAAAAGAGGCTAAGTGCTGCAAAAGCCTAGGAAGAACTCTGTGAACTACTGTTGTTTCTGTCTAGCATTCTTTTCCCATCTCCAGGAATGACTTCACTCTTTCCTCTTAAGAACCTCCAGTACCACCCTGGGTCATGTGATTTGGGTGGTGCTGGTACCCCTTCCAGGGCTACGTGTATCATACAGGTGGGGCAGAGTGTTACCTTCCCAGGGTGACAGTGATTGGGTGGGGACTGGTGAGGAGTCAGTCAGGGCCAGTGATGTTCAATTCTATGGCTAGCTGGAACCGGGAACTGGTGGGCATTGGCCATGGAGAAACCAGAAACACTGGTGGGCCCAGTGGGGCACATGCATTGTAATCCACTGCAGCCACCTTCTCACCTGGCCAGTGTTTTCAATCTCCATAAAGTATTTTACAAACAGTTTTGAGATCTCCCTTCCAAAGTATCTCCACAGAGCATGTGCAAAGCTCCAGGACTGAAGACAGCTGGAGATGCTGGAGGTTTATATTGCCAACTCAGAAGGCAGCAAAGTCCAAATATAGTCTTGAAAACATTTGAGCCTTTAGATTTAGCTGTGCCTCAGGCCAGACCCTGACAGCTTTTACTAGCCAGCATGGCTTTGTTTCTGCTAGAACTATTTACAGTAGTCTGAGGTGGGTCTCTATTATCTGTAACTAAGTTTTGCTAACCCAGCTTGCTATGCTAACCTGCTGTGAGCCAGGCAGGGTGCCAGGTGCTTTACGTATAGTTTCTCAAGAAACACATATAAAAACGCATTGCAATGAGTGCCTCTAAAAATAGACACTTAGAAAAGTGCAATGACTTGCCTAGGGCCTCACAAGTGGGCAAGTGGCAGACTTCAAGTACTCTGCATGCCAAACCTACATCTGCCACCTCTCATAGAAGCATCTGCAACTGCTCAAAGAACAACTGCTCTTATGCAAACCTCCTCATGAGTCTTAAAGCTTATTTCTAGGCAAGGTCTTGGCAAGAAAAAGCCAAGGAGGAAGGAGTCTCCACATCATTCCTCTGAGCATGAATACATTAGGGACCAGGATGAGCCACTGGGGAAAACCCCATGCAACTCCCTGCTTTCTCTTTGTCAATGTCCTAAAAGTTAGAAGGAAACAGATGAGAAGAGAGAATCCATGCTTAAAAATGAAAAGCTACATGAGCACAAAATAGGTTTTCTTAAGCATCGTACAAACCTCAGGAACCACCCCAGAAAAACGCTGACCAGCCTCCACTCAATGACCTCTTCTGGCCCCATGACTAACAGTTTCTGGTCACTGTCGGGCCTTGTCGGGTCAGTGTGCCTCTGGAACAGTCTTACTCCTGCCTGTCCCCATGCCAATCCCCTTTTCTGGCTAATTAGCCAAGTCTGCCTTGTATTACACTGTCCCCCTCAGGGACTCCTGCTGCTGCCTGAAGGGAAAGGAATGTGATCTTCCACCCCAAACCCTGCTACCTCTGCAAGTTCCTGCCAAGGAGCTGACCCCCATTCCCATTGGCTCACCCAGAGAGGAGGGCTACAAACACTGGAAAAACTGGCAAGAGAGGGGCTGGGTGTGGAGCAGAAGAGATGGTTTCAGGGGTAGGGGACAGAAGGAGGTGACTCAGATAAAAATGTGGTTGTAGTACTGGTGGACCAGGACATGCCAGGGGGAGTAAATGAGATTTGCCTGGATTCTTAGAAGGGCCAGATCCACAGTCCTGAGGTGGTGGTACCCATTCTGGGGACCCAGTCCCTCTGACTCCACAGCCCTGTGACAGACAACACCCCCAAGCCTGCACCTGGCTGGGCAGCATTATTCATGATCCTGATGAGTCTTTCAGTCAGTAGATGATTGTAGGTCGTCTTCTCAGCCACATTTGGCACTGGCAGCTGGATTCGCTCTAGTTTTTCGGGATCCATGCCTGGAACGAAAATGGGAAAGATGTGAGCACAAGTGCCTCACTAGGATACCTGGCCTCCTCCCTGAAAGGCCTGCAGAACAGGACTTCCTCAGCAACCCACAGTCCATCTTTGTGATTTCTTCAGCTCTGGCTGCTGCCTGTACTGTAATGTATGTCCAAGTTTTCTGTATATTGAACTCCTATAACATATAACATTAAAACATACATTTTCTATTACTACTTATAAATGGGAAATCACCCCTTATACAATTATTGACAGTAATTATAAAAAAATCTGAACAATGATTTTATACTCTAGCCAGTGATAGCTCTACTCTTTGAGACCCAAGGGATGCTCTATCTTGGTTAAAAAGAGACTGGCAGACACTTATCATTGTTGAGGACAGCCTAACACCAAATGGTGACATCCTTCTGACCAGTGGTAGAGAACTGATGACACATGTATCACTGTGTTTTTCTTTTAAGGCCAAAGATATTAATGTATAAATTATTTTTTTCTAAACTATAACCTCAGTATTTAGGTTTAATTGTAGTGCTGCCACTTTGTGATAAATAACATAATGAGTTTTGGGTTGCAGTTTGGCACTTGGTCTCTAAAGATTCACCATCATGGTCTCAGACATAAGAAGAAATAGAAAAAGGAGTGCATTTCAGTGACAGGTCTGTGTGCCAGCTGAGGCCCCATCTCTGTTAGGTACATTCACACTTGAAAGGCCTAGAGAAACTTACAAGACCCCACCCACACTCTCAAACTTGTAACACCAAAGTCAAAGAGCTGGGTTGCAACCTCAAAACATACTTAAGGGAGTCAGCATAGTGGCACATGCTCGTAATCCAGGCAGGCTAATGCAGGAGGGTTGGAGCCCAGCCTGGCCTACATAGTGAGTTCAAGACCAGCCTGAAGTGCAGAGTGAGACCTTGTCCCAAAATAAACAAATGAACAAACAAACAAAAAATATTCTCAAGGGCACTAGGTTCCCAGCTGGGTGGTGTAGATACACTACCCTGCTGCTGCCCTGGGTGGAATGAGCAAAAAGGGACTAAGCTACACCTCAAGTACAGACAGGTGCATACACAATGAAGCCAGGAAAGCAGGTCTATTACCGAGGAATCATTTTTCCTCAAATGAAAATTCAGCAGTTTCTCTGAGAAAACGCGAAAGCATTTAAAGACAAAACATGAGATGCGGCTGTGAAAGGTGAATGGGGAAGTAAAGATGGAACGGGCAAGTCTATACCTGTGAACCATGTCACTATTTTTCATAAGGAAAAACGGAGTGGAGCAACAGGAAGACTGGTCAGGGCTACCAGAACAGTCTAAGCTGGGGACAAGAGTATTCAAACTCCTATCCTCTCATATAATATGGCTCTTGAGAAATTCACTAGTGGAAATAAACATTTCACTTGATCCAAGCTCAGAGACCCCAGTGGACTGTTTGTGCCTAAAGCACGTCTTTTCCTGTTATTCCACAAAAGGGGGGGTGGGGGACAGCGGCACTTCTCGGAACTCTTGAAATACGGCCCTTCGAATACCAGATAACACTTCATTTAGAACTTTGACAACACAACCGAGGAGAGCAGAGAAGAGCTGACTGTCCGGGTCCTAAGTACCTCCTACACACACGCCGACATAAGAAAGCGTAACAATATATCTTGCTTTATTGAATCCCTTCCAGCTCTGAGCAAGAGGCTCAGGCATACTGAGGCCATGGCACAGGTGAGGGAGGGCTGAGTTGGCAGGACTCTCTCACATTCCCCACAAGTGTGGCTTTGTCAAACAATTTGAATGCAGTTAAGGGAAGGTCACAGGGCACTGAAACACTTCAGTTCCGGCCTGGAGTCTAAGCCCAGCCCCTTCCTTTATGAGGAAATTAAGACATGGAGTGGTTATGCACTTCCCTAGGGTCACAAAGCAAGTCAGAGGTACAGCTCAGACCACCGTCAGAGGACTCTGAAAGTGAATGTGTCCAGATGTGAAGGCTGGGGAGGGAGCACTACTCCAGCAGTGAACTTGCTATGAAAGCTGTGCTCACAGACATCTCTGTGCCTGCAGGCTGTCTCAGGGAAGAGGCCCCATGCAGGGTATTGGAGTTTTGTCTTGATACTTAACCCCTTTGAACCTCAGTCTCCTTAGCTGTGAAATGGCAATAACTGCATTAAACACCCAACCTGGGACAGCTGTCAGTATCAAGTGAGGAAGAGCACACAGTCATGTTTCAATAAATGTTGTTGCTCACTGTCATGCACAGTGACAACTTCGAGTGTATCTTAATGTGTTTCTATACGTTATGTGTCACAAAAGCAAAGAGAGTGGAAAAAAGGAAAACTCTAACAAAAGCTAAACTCGAGCCGCTGAAGGAAGTTCAAAGGTCTGCTGAGCTGTCTGGAGCATTCTGGGGGCACAGTTTGCTCAGGTGAGTCTAAAGGATGAACGGGAGTTTACCTTGGGCTGGACAAGGTGGGTTAGGACTTGCCAGGCCCAGGGAGGACTTCAAGGAGTCAAGCAGAGTTTGAGTATGGCTCAACAAGAGACTGGGCCAAATGAAGAGCTAAGATGGTGGCTAAAAGGCACAGGTAAAGCTTGGGTACCCAGATTCCTGGAGGAAGGTGACGGAGCGGTGTCTGCTACTGAGGGTCTGGGTTGTGCTCTAGCTGACTGTTTCCCCTACTGCTCAAGGGGGTTCCATGCTTTCAGACCTTCCCCCAAAGCTCTTCCCTGAAAACAATCCTAGCACTATACTGCATTACCAGAGGTAATCTTACCACCAGCCTCAGGGACACCAAGGCAAGGTGTATCCTATTATACAACATATGCAAAACTGTAAAAATCCCTCTCTGAATGTTTCGGTTCTTTCTCTGAAGTTTCTTCCAGGCCAGATGCCTCCTTTTCTCTCTCCAGTTTCTTTCTTTCTCCCATCACAGCCTCTAAAATCTCCCTTGTTACTCTGAATTATTTTACCCTCACCCTCAGTTTTTAAGGTCTCTATAGCTATTCAAAAGCTCCAGAATATCCTCTGGCTCAGCCACCTTCAAAAGCAGCCAGTGGCCCTTAACCATCACACGAGTGTTTCAGGTGGACTTTTTCATTTACCAAAGTACTCATAAAACAACAAAAACCCCAGATCTTCCTGGTAAAGATGGGGCACCTTAGGGAGGGAGGGAGGGAGGATTCTCTTACCAAAACAAGCTTGTGGGAGAAGGTTGGGACTGGGATGTAGTTCAGGGGTAGAGAACTTGCCTGGCATGTATAAGCCCTGTGTTCCATCCCTAGCATTAAAAATCAATCAATCAATCTCTCTCTCTCTCTCTCTCTCTCTCTCTCTCCATAGCCAGTAATAATAGTGTATGGCTGTAATCACAGCATTCAGACAGTCTGAGACAAGCGGATTCCAAGTTCAAGCCCAGTCTGAGAGACTTAGTGAGACTCTGACTCCAAATTAAAAAAAAACAAAAAACAAAAAAAGGATCTGGGGATGCAGTGAAGGCCTTGAGTTCAATCCCCAGTACTAAAGAAAGAGAAGGAAGGAGGAAGGAGAGAGGAAAGGAGGGAGGGATAGATAAAGAAATGGGGTAGGGGGTTCCCTGCATAGAACAAGCACTGAGGAACTGGTATATATTATGTATAATGCTGAGTTTAATCCTTGAGACCTCTTGTAAAGTAGGTAATATGGTCTCTACTTTATGGATAAGAAAACTGAGGTTCAAAGAAGAGAAGTTTGCCTGAGGTCACACACACACAGCAGCGTAGTGTCCACCCCTTGTCCTTTCCCGCCCTCGTGCTGCACTGCACAATTCTTGCTTGTTAGTTTTTCCTCTCCATTTGCCTAAACTATATGTATAATGGTATCTAGCAGTGGTCTTGGCATGAAGTCCACAAATGTTTGCTGAATTAATTTTTAAAGGAATTAACTAACTTTGATCAAATTTAGCCTACAACAAAAAAGGGGGGACAGAAGATCAAATTTTAAAAGTAGGGGAAAATATAATCAAGTAGGAACTACAGTGTGACAGTGGTACAGAAGAGCACATCTAATATCTGCATGGTAGAGGCTGAGAGGAAATATAACAAAATCATCAGCAGTTGGTCCTTATTAAGTAATAAGTATAACCACAGGCAAGTGAACAAATTCTTATTCTCACTTTTATTTCTTATTACATGATCATCACTACTACACTATCATCACCATTCTTAGGAAGGCATTTAATTTATGAGAAAATACTTGATTTGGGTTTTTAAACTATTTTCCTGAAACAAAATGGTGCCAAAAGTCCTGAATGAATAAGGCCAACTTTACAGCAAGACGGGGACATGCATGTGACAGGTAAGATGGCACATGTATGAGGCCACATAACATGGAGACACGTGCTGTGGTTTCCAGTCACAGAGAGGTAGATTTTGTGGCAAATCTCATAGTTTCATTGCTGGTCATTTCCCTCCAACTGAAACACACACTGGATAATATATTATCTTTTTGGCTCAGCCTTCAAGTGCCTGATGACAGACAAATTCCAAAGAAACCAAATGTACCACACATAGCCCTACAAAATGTACTAGCCTGCTGACTTCCAACAGGCCACATGCTCCCTTGGCCCCTTCTTGTCTGCCAGTGGCCTCAGGGGGCCTCAGATCAGAGTTAGCACAGGTATCCCCTCTCCACAGGGCTTGGGGGGGGCTTCCTAATTCAAAAAAGCCACAATAGAAGGGAAAGGTGCAGTCCTGCACTGTCAGTAACTAGTCACTAAGCATCTTCTCCAAGTTCCAAATTTCTGGATTCCTCCCCATTAGCAGCAGCAGATAGAAGTGGAAAAGACTCACACCAAAGCTACATAAAAGGATCAGTCAGAAAACCTGAATAAAGAGACCATGATAACACCAGGTAAATAACGTTTAAACATTTTTCTATTTCTTTTGACCATGCAAGGTCTACTTGGCTGCAATCACGCAAGCCTTGCCAGCTCTGGAAGATGACAGACAAACCAACCATTTCAAAAGCCAAACAGATGTTGGGCCAATTTCCAATGTACTTCCGGTTCTGATTGTGTGCCAGCCAAGATCCAATGTGATGTTTTGCAGGCTCTCAGTATGGCAAAAGCTTCCCTTTATCCTATTACCTTCCAACCTTTCCCATACCTCTTGTCCATGTTCCAGTAACTCCAAAGCAAAACAGAACAAGAAGCCCAATATTCCTCCTGAGTAAACAATGGGAAACGGAAAATAAAATGCCAGAAGGGTGGTGGGTAGACTGGAGAACCTTCAAGAATATAAAAGCTGAACGATAAGCACCCTCCACTCCATGCTCACTCTTGGACTATGGTTCTGTGGAGTTGAAAAAAGGCTGCATTTTCTATTACGGACATGAACCAGAATTCATTATGTGGCTTGACTGAATCACAGCAACTGCTTTCCTCCAACCAGTCAACCCTTCCACTGTGGGATATTCATTTTGGTGCAGCATCTAATCTGTTATGATTTACTGGAAGGCCTGTGCTCACATTTGGTTTTTATTAACATTGCTTTTATGTTAAAATTGTCTTATGAGGAAATATCTATTGGAAAGAGACTATCTCATTCAGGGGCCTGTTTAGGATCTAGAAAAGAAAGGCTGGAAGTCGAATACAGCTAACTGCTTGCTGCCTATTCAGAAAACCAGCCTACCACCACCACCATCACTAAATTCCCCCACCAAATTCCCCGTGTCCACAGGCAGGACTAGGGCACAGACCAGCGGCAGCTACCCCACTAGGCAGCTTCCCCGAGTGTACCAAGTGCAAATTATGTAGATTCTTTTCCAAACCATTCTGTGGACTATGCTTGTTGGTCTAGACACCAGCTGTCACACAATGTTAGGATGGGGGTGTTGGGCATCCCCTAGATTCCTCTGTTGGTGTTTCCTCCCATTGAGATAAGGTAGAACTCACTGTTGCCCAGCCCCACACCGCTCATCTCTCCATCTTAGCCAATGACATCACTCAGCTACTCAAACCAATGGTAGCAGTTGTCATTGACTCACCCCTTTACTCAATCCCTGTATCTGGTCCATCAACACATGCTGGCTGTAGGTCCAAAATACAGGACACACTCTTCCAGTTTCCTGCATCTACACAATCAACTTCCTAATCCAATCCACACTGTCTCTTGCTTAGACTACTGAAACAGTTTTCTAAGTCTCCCAGTTTTCCGCCTACAAGTCATTGCCCCACTCCCAATAATGTACTTTCCATTCAGTAGCCAGAAGCTCATTTAAAAACAACCATCTGATCATGTCACTATCCTACTTAAAAATCTTGAAGAGGTTTCCCACTGGACTCAGGGAAAAAAAGTTAAATTCCCTTTCATGGCTTTAAGGCCTTTTATGATCTGTTGCTGCCCACCTGGTTATGCTTTCTGCTCTTCAAACGAGTAAGTAGTTTCCTGCCTCAGGGACTTTCACATGCTGCTCCTTTTGCCTGAAGCACTGTTGTCTCCAGTCTTTGCAGACACTGAGGCTCCTTTTGCTTTTAACTTTTAAGGTCTTGGTTCTGATCTCCTTCCTCAGAAAAGCCTTCCCTAATCATCCTGGCTTAGTAACTCTGCACCACTACAACCAGTCACTCCTCCTCACTCTACCCTGTTCACTTTCTTCTCCCTTTTCTCACCATCATAATTCCTTTACTTGTTTATTTAAAAGAAATTAATTAGACTTGTTCCAGTGCCTACAACAGTGCTATGGACATAGCAAATACTGCTGACTGATGAAAAGACTTCTCGGTTCCATTTCTGGCTCCCCTACCAGGATCCCATTCTAAGGGACACTTCCTGATCCATCTGTCCTCAGCAGCCTCACACAGCTTGAAGAAACACAGTTCACAGTTCTGCCCGTGCCATCCTCCATGTTCTAATAATCCTCCTGTCTCTCAGAGGATAGCACTGCCCACTCACACTCTAGAATAGACAGCCACCTGTCAGATACGTCCTGGGTGCTATACTCCCTCTCACTCCACCCTCTGCCAGTTTTCCTTTCCATCTTCTGGATGCGTCTGCCCCTGCTCCTTGTACCAGTGGCCTTGGCGGCCTCAGGAAGTCAGCCCTGATTCCTCACGGGAGGTTTCCTTCTGGCTACTAGGCATGTGCGGCTCAACTCTGGGTGGGGTGGGGGTAGGGCTTTCCTACCAGATGATGCTTGTTGGGCCAGGGCCTTGATCGGCCTGGTGTCTGCAGCTCCCACACTATGCCAACTGCCCCACACACAACAGGGCTCTGTACTCCACATGTGTTTGTCTAATGACTACGTGAGTAAAATCTTCATGAACTAACTGACATGGTCTTTTGGCATCAAAAAAGATGGTCACATTCAAAAGAAGGCAAACACAAAAACTGCATAGATTATATGACTTCTTGAATGCCAAGAGAGCTTCCCAATATGACACAGTTTAAGCCCCTCTGGGCTCTCCTGTCCTCATCAGGATGGATTTTCATTTTGGTGCCTGTCACCACTCTCACCTCTCTCCTACTTGGGCCACACTGGCCTTATTTTCCACAGAGCACATCACACTTGTCTCTGTGTTGCCTCTGGTAATCACTCAGGAGAGCGCAGTACCTTCTGCCTTCAGCTAGCCCCATCACTTCCCCTGGGTTCATCTTCACTGCTCTACTTCTCACATGGAATTACATTCCTTGCTAGCTAGCAGCTTACCGCTAGTCTCCTCTAACAGAATGCAGACTCTACTGCATGCCAAATGCAGGCACAGTGCCCAGTGTCTAATATGGGCCTCAAAAATATTTGTAGGCAGAGTGAAGGGATTCATAAATGAATGGCATTACAAGAAGTGGAAGAAGGAATTGGATTTCCTCAAATACAAATTCAGTCTTTTAGGAAGAAAGGCCCAAGAAAGAGCAGTGGGCTTTCCATGCAGAAACCTGGGAGGGTCATCTCCAGCTATATTACTGTGGCACTGCAGCACCCATGTGCAGTTCAGACTTTTCTACTCCAGGAGGAAGCCCATGGGGATTTCAGCCACCCAAAGACAAAGAATATATCAATGTCCTGTGGAGCTAAGGCCCTGAGCAGAGGCTGCCAGGAGAAAGTAGCATTGAGGACCTACCACACGGCTGAGAGGCAGCCAATCCGTAAACTCTGGCCAAGCACTGACTGAGTGTCAGATGCTAGGCTGGGCACTAAGGGGGCCATCAGGAAAGTCATGGTCTCTACTGTGCAAGGCCTGTCAGTTCAAAAGGGCAAAGAAGAAAAGCTTTTAAAAATGACATGGGAACTTCATGAAAGTGAAAAAAAAATGTCTGCTACATGGAAATGAAAAAATACTGTTAAGCAAAGGAAAAGGCATGTCACAGAAGAAAATCTTTGTAAACCACATCTGATAAAAATCTGTATCTATTTGGGTGTGGAGGTGCATACTGTAATGCTAGTACTCAGGAGGCTGAGGCAGGCAGACCCCAAGTTCAAGACCAATTCTGAGCAACATAGCTAGTTCAAGGCCAGTCTAGACTAGGATAAAGACCTTGCCTCAAAAAACCCCCAAAACTAAAAAAATAAAGAACTTGTGCTGGGATTATATAAGGAATTCTCAAAATCCAACAATAAGAAAACAGCTAGCCCCATAAAAAATGGCCAAAGGATTTGAAAAGACTCTTCACCCAAGATAAGTGTATGACAAATGAAACACATGAAAAGATGTTTAACACATTGGTCATTAGGAAAATGCAAATGTAAATCACAAGATACCACCAGATACATGTTTTGAGTGGCAAAAATGTAAAAGGTCATCATACTTAGAAGTGAGGAAGATATAAAAATAACTAGAACACTTGTACATTGGTGGCAGGGTATAAAATTATACAGGCACTTTGGAAAACAGTTTGGCAGTTTCTTTTTAAAAGAAAAGGTTCTAGGCATGGTAGCATATGCCTATAATCTCAGCATTCAAGAAGCTGAGGCAGGAGGATCGCTGTGAGTTCGAGGCCAGTCTGGGCTACAAAGCAAGTTCGAGGCCAGCCTGAACTGCATAGTGCAACCCTGTCTCAAAAAGACAAAAAGAGAAGAAAAGGCAAATATGTGCCACATGATTCAGTCATTCTATTCTTAGGTGTTTACTCAACAGGAAAGGAAACATGTCTATGCAGATTTGTACACAAATGTTCATAGTAGTTTTAGTTGTAATGGTTAAAATTTGCAAACAACCAAATAAATGCTCATTAACAGTTAAAATTTGCAAATAACCAAGAGCTGGGGATTCAGCTCTGTGGCATATGCGCCTGCCTGGCAAGTGCACAGTTGTGAGTTCAATTCCCGATACACACACACACACACACACAAATAATAATAATAATAATAATAATACAAATTTTCAAATAACCAAAAGCCCATTAACAGCTCCAAACAAACTGAGGCACATTCATATGATGGAACATTACCCAGCAACAAGAAAAGAACCACTGATACACATGACAACATAGATGAATCCTAATGTAATCAAGAAGACTGAAAGAAACCACACAAAAGAGAATATATACTGCATGATTCCATTTACAAAAAATTCTAGAAAGTGACAGAGAGGAGCACATCAGTGTTGCCTGGGAGGAAGGTGTGAAAAGGAGGGACATGAAGAAACTTTTGGTGTGATGGATATGGACACTGTCTTAATTGCGCTGATGGTTTCATGAGTGCTTCCATTTATCAAAATGTATTAAATTCTTCACTTTAATACATGCAGCTTATTGTGTAACAATTATACCTCAATTTTTTAATTAAAAAATGATGCCATGATTTCCAGACAAGATGGGCTCAATTTACTCTCCAGATTCAAATGATCTAGCAAATGCACAAATATATAAATCAATGATTAGCAGAGTCTGGAGACAACAAGTCACACAAAAAAGTAACCCCTGAAAAAGGGCAATCAAAGGAGGTGGTCCAGTGATTGCTCCAGCTCATTGTCTACAGAGTTTCCAGGGCTCATCACAGTGAAAAAAACCCAAACAAAGCCCTCATCTCTCTGAGATAAGAAGGCAGTACTTGGAGTCAGGGAAGCCAAGCAGCTGAAATTTGTGGGAGTCCTGAAGAGAAGGACTCCTCAGAAAAAGCATCCAGAAAAAGAGCTACTGTTCTGAAGCAGGTGGAGGAATCCCTGGAGTGCACACAGGGTTAGAGATGCCCTATCCACAGGGCAGTCTCAGAAAAGCATTGCCTCACAGTGGGGGCCATGTTAGTCTCAGACTAGAGGCTGTCTGGACCAGGCCTACTAAGATTAAAAGCAAGCCTCAGCAAGAAGTAGACCAATTCCAAGTAACGACCATAGGACCAAAAATATTTAAAGGGAAAAAAATACAGCATCCAACAATGTAAAATTCACACTAACTGTCAACCAATCAAAAATTACCAGACACACAACCACCACCACCACCACCACCACCACCACCAATATAAAGAGTGTAGGAGAACAGAATCCAAAAGTGAAAGAAAAAATCAATAGAAATAACGTGACATTGCACAGATGATAGACAAGAAGAAATCAAAAAGTTAATTGTAAAATAACTTAAAATGAATGAAAACAAGCTACATATATAAAATTTACTGCATGCAGCTAAAGCAGTACTTAGACACTGACAGCATTAAATTCTTATAAAAGAACGAAGCTAAAAAGTTGTACAGCTGTAAAGTCGACATGCCTGAAAAGGAATAGCATGAAGAAACTGTATTATATCCTGATTGTGGTGATGTTCACATAAATCCACATGTGCTAAAATTCACAGAATTATATGAAAAAGGTTAACTTTACTATGTATTAATTTAAAATTAAAATAAATGAACTAACTTAAGTCAATAATTCAAGCTTCTAGCTTAAGAAACTATACAAAGGAGAGCAAATTAAATCTGAAATAAGCAACAGAATGTAATGAATAAAGAAACTGATGAAACTGAAAATTGTAAAATGATAGAGAATACCAATAAACAATACAAAGGAGAGCAAATTAAATCTGAAAGCAGCAGCAGAATGTAATAAATAAAGAAATTGATGAAACAAAACTGTAAAATGATAGAAAATGCCAATAAAAGTGGTAAGAAAAAAAAAGTATGACCCAAATTATCGAGGATATCACTACAGATCCTACAGGCAGTAAGATGATAAAGGAGTATTATGAACAAATTTATGACAAGAAATTCAACAATTTAGATGAAATGATGAGTTCTCTAAAACACACAAATTAACCGGACCTCACTCAAGAAGAAACAGAAAACCTTAAACAATCTTCTATCTATTGAAAAAACTGATTAAAAACCTGATCAGCTGGACATGATAGTGTACACCTATAATCCTAACTGCTGAGGAGGCTAAGGCAGGAGGATGTCAAGTGACAGTCCAACTGAGCAACTTAGTGAGACCCAATCTCAAAGCAAAATTTAAAAAGGGGCTGGAGACACAGCTTAGTGGAGAACACTCAGTAAGGCCCTATGTTTAAATCTCTAATACTGCAAAAACAAACAAAAAAAACTCCAGGCCCCGGTGGTGGCTTCACTGATTTAAGGAAAATTTTAAAAAGAAATAATGCTAGTTCCATAAAATCTATTTTCAAAAAATTGAGGAGAGAATATTTTCCAGTTCATTCTATAAGTAAGCAAATGCTGAGAGCAAAACCAGACAGAAGACTATACCAGTATCATCCATGAACATACATGCAAAAATTTTTAACAAAATGTTAGCAAATCAAATCCAACAATGTATAGAAAGTGCCACAGTAGGTGGCATTAACCCTGAAGAGATGACAGGGTTTTCTGAAGAAGGTGACTTCTGGGAAGAACCCTGACAGACAAGCAGCATTTCAATACGTGATAATGATGCAGGAAAAAAACAAACATCAAAACAAACAAACAAACAGCAGGAAAAACCACCCAAGATAATAAAGAAGCTAGAATCCAGGAACAGGTAAGTGTGCTGACGCTGACCAGGGTGGTTGCCAGGCTACCAAAGGATTTCATTCTACAGAACGGTCCCCCACACAGGGCTAAGCCCTCGAGACCAAGTACTTCTCCACAGTTAGACACCACCAAGCTAGAATCCTGTCTAAGAATTTGAACCTGTCATAGACAGACTCTCAGCCTTGGGATTGTTGGTACACAATCAGCCACCGAGGGAAGGCTGCAGTACCCAGAGTTGGTTGGTACCTGGATCTGGTAGCATAATGGTCCTGATCTAGCCTTTCAGCAACCTCTTGCATCCTGTGAGCTGCCCAAGAGGCCTTCCTATGATAGGCTTTCTTTTTAGCTTCAGGTAATGAACAGCAGTTTCTGTTGTGTGGCAACAAAAATCAGATGACTTCAATGGGTACCATGACAGTTGCCATGGATTTATCTCCATAAAAGGGTTCTGTCACTGCATAAAAATTTGGAGGCCTCTGGGAGGGAACAAAGGATCTAAGAAGGGAAGTCCTAGAAATCAGATCAAGTTGGAGAAAGGTGGGTGCAATCTAGATACCCCAAATGACAGGTACAAGAGGGCAGAGGTTGGAGCAAGGGTGAAGGAGACACTAGTGGTTTTTGAACAGGGAAGGTGGGGTCAAAGCAGTATTACTCCAAAGGGTTTCTGGTAGTGGGACAGAGGACAGATTATAAAATGGCACTATGCTTGACCCTTCCAAGAGGCCAGGGCCAGACCCCACATACTCCTGTGCCTCAGCTCTCACCTTCAGCCCTGGCTCAAAGCCAGGCACTGGGTGGGTGCTCAGTTAAAGTCTGCTGATTAGATAGGCTGAAAAGGGAGAATCAACAACACCTAATGAGTAAATGCTGGGAACACAGGAGTGAAAGAGCTGGAGGTCACAGCACTTTCAAGCTTGGTTGGCAATTTCAAATGAAGAGAATGGCAGGAAGAGGATAGGAGCTCCTACAGGATAGGAGTACAGCGTTTCAAGTTGTAGCCAAACACTGAGGGAGGAGTTAAAGCTGAGGTGTTGGAATGCTGAGGGCACAGAGGTAAGGCCTGGAGTGTGGTTGGTAAAGCATAGGTAGGTGTTGGTAGGTCTCATGGAGTTCATTCTGCTCTCAGTAATAGAAGGTCCCTGTGTGTCAGGCATCAAGTCAGGTATTAGAGGCAGTTACAGAACCCATGGGAGACACTAAGACTGCAGAGGGAAATGTCAGAAGCTGTGTTTCTTTCAAAAGGCTCAGGCCGTGGGGCTGGGATACAGTTCAGTGCTAGAGCACTTGCCAAGCATGTGTGGCCTACAGTTGAATCCCCAATACTAGGGGAGGGAAGAAAAGAAAAAAGAAATATGTTTCAGGCTAGGTCTTCAGACATGCTAATGAACCCAGTGGTTTATACCTAAGCAAAGCTGTCATGGTTGGTGCCTCAATAAAAGGACAAAGCCTGGAAGCAGTCTCAGTGCCATCTGCTAAGAGGACATTAGAACAAATGGTGGCACAGACACATTTTTTTTTGACAGACACATGGTCAAAGAAAATCAGGCACTTCTACATGGATGTGAAGCAACGTGCTGGTATGTGATGATATGAGATGATATGAGAGGGGCACAAGACACAGCACGACACATTTATGGCTCAGAGAGTAATTGCAGCAATAAATTCACTTGCACTCCTACTTGGGTTTGCACAGTTATCTTTGAAAAGACATACAAGAAACTGGTAGAATGAGCTGCCTCTGAGGAAGAGAGCTAAAGGATGAAGATGGAGAGAGGCTTTTGTCACTATATTCATTTGCCACCAAGACACTTAGTTTTCACAATTAATGATTAAGAATAAATGCTTAGTTATGTTGAGTTTAGGTCTTTTTGTTTGTTTCTTCTTCTTCTTCTTCTTTTTTTTTTTTTTGCTAGGGACTGAACCCAGGGTGCCCAGCTCTCTTTGTTTTATTTTGAGAGATGGTCTTACTAAGCTGCCCAAGCTGGCCTCCAGCTCCTGCCTCAGTCTCCCAAGTCGCTGGGATTACTGGTGCCTGACACCATGCTCAGCACTGATATGTTTCAATCTCTTAACTACAGGCTGACTTAGTAAAAACCAACTCCATCGACTTCTCAGTAAGCTTATGAGAAGCCTCCTAAAATGGTACTTCATACAGTATAACATGTCATCTGTGCCATCCTCAATTTTTGGCAAGGCTACAAGAATTATTCCCTAATTCTTCTTCAACGAGAGCCTGACGTGGAGGTTCCCAAACATGCCATGGCAAGCCAGACGGGGGAACCACCAGCGGCTGTTCCCAGCAGTCAGCAGTGAGGGAAGGAATGACGAATCCTGATCAACTGTCAACTCCACATGAGCTGGATCCTGAACACACAGCCTCAACAGGGGAAGCCAGAGAACCACACCTTTCTTTAGAAAGGAAATGTACACTTTAACAAAATCTACCCAGGTCTATTTTAGTTCTAAAGCCAGGAACGCCAAGTATTATAAATAGCAAAACCAAGGTTATGGTTTGACTGATTTCAGTTCTGATGTTGGGAAAGTGGTTGTTGGCTAAGTCAATTGTAAAGCAAGGGGTCGACAGAAAGCCACAGTGTGAAGACAGTCACAGTGGGTTAGACAGTCAACACTCTAACCTTTCCCCTTATTGCCTGAGTCAACAATTCCTGTGGCTTCAGTCTTTAAGAAAGCACCTGAAAAATCGAAGGAGACTGACGAAGAGCGCTGGGGGAGCTGGCTTTAGCAGTCAGAAACTCCCCCAAGAAGAGCTGTCCTCGCCCCTCCAAACAGCACAGCAGGGGCCATCTAGCCACCATCAAGTCATAGGAAGAAGGCAGGTGAGAGCACGCCTACCTTTGTTATGAGACATGGCATACAGGAGGCAGAGCACAAAGAGGGCATGGTAATCATCGTCCGGGCTGTTCAGGGCATGGTACACCATATCCAGAAAGGGTCTGGAAGAGAAGGAGCATGGTTGAACCTCTTGGCACAAAGTGAACATTCCCTCCCACCCCCACCCATGGGGTGCTAGCTGCCCTTGCCTCTCATGGCTCTGTACTCCAAGGCCCCTCTTGTGTGCAGAGTCTAGCACCTAGCTCTAGGGACACTAATACAAATAAGAGATGGGTTCTGCCCATAGAAAGCTGCTATCTACAGGGGAAACTGAACAAGGAACAGGTTACTTAGTCACTTAACAATCATTTACCAAGTGTCCCAGACACTAGAGATCAATGATACGAAGTCCCCATTTCTTTGGCATTCCTATACCAGTTGGCACAGATAAAGAGTAGACAAACATACATCACGATGACACAAAGTGATGTGTGTTACAAGAGAATGAAGAAAACTGGGCATCATGAAAGACCAATAATACCACATAAGGCACAACAACAACATGAACAAATTTAAGGACATGGACCCCAGAGCCAGAATGCCTGGGTTCACACCCTGCTTTTGCCTCTTCTTTGCTGTAAACCCTCAGGACAGTTACTTCTAACCCCTTCTTCCATAGCCCCATCTGTACAACAGGTTAGAACCTGGCAGGGCTACTGTGAAGACTCAGGGGCGAAGGTGGCTGAAAGGGACTTAGCACAGGGTCAGGCACTACAGAGAGTCAACACCTGGTAGCTATCTGCTTTCTATTTTTAATATTCTGAGGGCACTTCTCCATAATTTCATTTTGGCAGAGTCCTGGGCCAGCAATTTTTTTAGAATGACATTCTCTGACTGTAGGAATTGATAGCAACATTTCTCACCCTCTGATACTCTGTGTGTAAGATCTAAAGAGTAGTAGCAAATATTGGAAATGGCATATGCCAGGGCATGGCCTGGAGCACTCTTCAACACAAGGATAACACAATATGCCCAGGTCAGACCTGTAGGCAGACAGTTCTGATCCTGTGACCATTTGTGCCTGTTCCTTTGGATGCCGGGTGGAAGCCAAGAGAGCTGAGCACACTGGTGAGGGAACAAAGGCTCATTCCACACCCGGAAGGGCATGCAAACTACTAACAACACTGGCAAAGCAAAACTGGGGATCTGTTCTCTGCAAAATCTTTTATACTTCTCTGAATTTTGAGTTCTATAAATAAACCATCAATATAAAATATTAAATTAAAAATGCAAAGAAAAAGCAGTGACAATGTACTTGTCATAACATGCCAAATAAATGCAGAACACACAAAAATTAAAGGGGACATTGATATTTAGTCTGTTTTCTGGAGCCACAGCAGAGCACCTGCTTTCAGATGTGTGAAGAGTTTTGTAATATGTGGATCTGGGTTTTTATTCCAGTGCTAATTCTTCCAAACCTGAAAGTAAGATAAACTATAAAACATTTTTGTATAAAACAGCTGTTTGAAGTTTGGACATTTTCATTTGGGAATAATATGAATAACCAAGTACAATAACAGAAGCAACAGTGGGCAGGTATACCATCTTTTATGTATGAGATGAACTATTCTGGAGTCACTAAGCATTTTGTTCACCAAGAGTATATTAAAAGGAAAAAAATGCTTGGATTTAATATTAGATGGGAAAAAAGAAGGAATTTTTAAAAATGATAGAAATGAGCTAATGGGAAGAAGGCAGGCAGAATTCTCAGGAGGCTGCATTGAGAAAAAGGTAAAGAATGAAAATGGTAGGTAGCAAAGCTTGCCTTGGAATAGTGGAAACACTGAGACTTTTGTTTCTTCTTTATACTTTTTAAAGTTTCACATTTTCTTAATTTGTATCATTACTTTTTAAAACAAGCAATGTTTTGAACATTTTTAATTGCTCACCTTTATACTTAACTCTAAATGCAAACAGAACCCCCACTGTACAGGGAATATAAGAATAGTTCCACATTTTATTATGCTATTTCTTTGGACAAGTGGATCATCCAATGCCAAGATGCAATTTCCATCATAGAGAACAAATGGCTATCCTTCTGCGTGCTCCTTTCAGCACTTGGAAGTGGAGGGGACAGACGGCTCTCACAGTCTCTGGCAATCAGTGACCAAGTATTTCTGCCACAGAGATACAGCTTTCCACCTGGGACAGCCTCTTCCCAGGCATGCAATTTCAGAGAAGAGCAGTGTCTGGCCAAAAGCTTGGCAGGCCTACAGATGGCCTAACTCAGGACATCCAAGTCAACTTCTATTACTAAGTGACATGGTCAAAGATGCATCTGGAGTCACTCAAAGTTAGAAAAAATCTCAACTCAAAGGAAATCTTCCTCTTCACTAAAATTTATGAAAAAAAATACATGTGACTCTCTGTACACAATTCTTTAAAAATACCTTTTTAAAGAATAGGAAAAATATAGAGATATTTTTCTTTTTAGCAAAGCTATAGTACTACTGTACTATGCAAAACATGTTTCATTAATGATTGTTTCCATGTATTAGATCCAGAGAAACTGAATACATCATCATAGTATTCACTTAAAAGCAGCTAATATTCTAGTAAGCAGATATACCTGCATTTGCAAAGCATCTTGCACTGCTAATTGTGGTTTTTACCAATTATTTGTATTCCAGTGCTGTGAAAGGTATGTAAAAGTTATCCCTACTTTCTGTGCTTAGAATAACTTTCTGAATGTTCAGAACTTCAGGAGTTATGTTTTTTTGTTGGCATTACACAAAACTCAAAAAGGTCTTTATAGATCATAAAACTAATAGCCCACAACATTCACAATCCAATGTTTTTATTTAACACAAACTGGAAAGACGCTCTTGCACATCTGATGAAAATTAATCTCTATTAGACACTTGAAACATCTGCCAAGAAAAAAGACAAACAAGATGTGGAGACAAAACAGTAGTGGGCTTCAGCTGGGTGTGGTAGTGAGTGCCTGTAATCCCAGCACTCTGAGAGGCTAAGACAGGAAGATCATGGGTTTGAGCATAGCATAGACAAGTTAGTAATTTGGCGAGACCCTCAAAATAAAAAAGGGCTGAGGACAGCACGAAAGCGATGGGTTCAATTCCCAGTATGACAAAAATGAATGAGTGAATGAATGAATGGAATTAGTGGGCTTCAACTCTTCATTTTCAGGGTTGTTGTGCACCCTAGTTCAGAAAATGAATGAGCCACAAGCTGTGAGAGGAATCAGATGGGGCCTGTGCAGTGCACCCTGTAATGAGGAAGCCTTAACAGTTCGCTGGACAGCTTGGGAGCTGTTCCCTTTTGGAAGGGGTGGCACCATGGTACAGTTCCAAGAGATGTGTGTGCCAAGGTGGAAAAGATGCAGCTTCACAGGCCATCACTGAAATGACTCATCAGCCCAAGGTCAAAGGCAGACAGCTGCAATAGAACATGCTAGCTGAACCCTAAGTGCAGCCCTACAGATAGTAATGTGTGAAGCAGTGAATGAACAAGACAGGGAAATCTAAGCCTGGCTCCAGTGAGGATCTCCCCAGAGTAGTTAGGGCAAGGTGTGGCCCACATCATTTAGGTGGGGCCCAGGTGCAACCTGCTCGCAGTGGTTGATATCCTGTTCTCTTTCCAAGGGGCAAGCACTAGTGACAGCTATGTCCCCATTCTTCTTGAGAGGAGTTGCTGTGCCTCTGGATGGCCAGAAGCTAGAGAAGTCTGGGAGACGAAGGGGAACAACATGGTCTGGTTGAGACAGAAGAGGCGATCTGGAAGGGACAAACAAGCACTCAACCTTGCTGAGCCCTGTTCCTCCTCTGTGAGGCTGAGGGCCACCCAGCAGCACCAGGCAAGCTCAGCAGGGCCATGGGACTGACTACCTGCTCCACTGCAAGCTCTCGGAGCATGTGGCAGCGGCACTCTTCTCCTCATCCGTAGTGTTCTGTTCCTGCACAGAGGTGCTGGCGGCCAACTCTGAGAGCTTGCTGCGCTCCATGATCACCATCTCAATCTCTGAAATCAAACACAGACACTGGATGAACCCAGACAGCTTTATGAACCTTGACCTATCAACATACTCACACTTCGAAATAAGTATATCTACGCTGTTAAGACATCAAGCAAATGTTCAATATTGGGGACCTAAACACTAGGAACATGCTGGCGAGCAAACCAGACAGGGCCAGACAGCTTATCTTTGAGAACAGAGCCAACCACTTTCACTGGAAGAAAAGTAGCCTCTTTAATAAATGGTGCTGGAAAAACTAGTCTTCCACATGCCAAAGATTAAAACTAGACCCGCATCTTTCACCATGCATGAAATCAAAATTGAATTGGTCAAAGATCTAAATATTAAAATAGGAACACTAAATCTGCTGGTAGAACTCTTGAAGATAATGGTACAGGCAAAGGTTTTATGAACAAAACCCTGATTACACAGGAACTATCACAAAGTATCAACAATTGGGATCATAACAAATTACAAAGCCTTTGCATAGCAAGAGAGACCACCACCAACAGAGTGAAGAGATAGCCCACAATGTGGGAAAACATTTTTGCCAGCCATCCCTCAGACAAAGAACTACTATGTAGAATACATAAAGAACTAAAAAAAAAAAAAAAAAAAAAAAAAAAAAAAAAAAAAAATCAGACACTCAAATTTAAAGATCTAATCCAAAAATGTCTGAAGTGAACAGACACTTATTAGATGAGGAGATAGAAATGGCAAATAAATATACAAAAAAAAGTTCAATACTACTAATCATTTGAGAGATGCAAATTAAAACAATGCTAAGATTCCCTCTCACCTCAGAAAGAATGGCTATTATCAAGAAATTAACCAGTAACAAATGCTGGTGGGCTGTAGGGGAAAAGGAACCCTTCTCCACTATTAGTGGGAGTGTAGACTGGTGCAATCACTGGGGAAATCAGCATGGAGATTCTTCAAAGAAACTAAAACCCAGCTATTCTCCTTCTTGGTATCTTCCTAAAAGAACTCGAAGAATTATACCACAGCAATATATGCACACCCACGTTTACAGTGGCACAGTTTGTAATAGCTAAAACTTGAAAACAACCCAAATGCCCAGGAACTGATGAATGAATAAAGAAAATGTGGGCTTTTTTTCTTTTTAATACAATGGAGTACTACTCTGCGATTGAGAAGGATAAGCTTTCTAGCTAAATGGATGCAACTAGAGACCATACTCTTGTCAAATAAATCAGATACGCATGTGTAAATATTGCATAGTTTCTTTGGTGTGAGAAACCAAAAGTGTAAATAAGGATCAAAAAGTCCAATATATATAGAGAAATGGGATAAAAATGTTCAAATGAGAAGGGGGACAAGGGAGGGGAGAAAAGAAGAGACAAGAAAAAAATAGAAAGAAAAATGGAAACAAAGGTTTTTAAAATAAAGAGCAGAAGAGGGGTTTGAAGGAAGGGAAGAGGAATGGGAAAAAAAGCAGCAAGATATACCATGCACAGGTACAAATTCCCTATGATGAATGTTACCACTATGAATATCTAATATATACCAATAGAAAAAGACAGGATCAGAATCGTTCTCTACTCAGCCTGGCAGTGCCAAAAAATATGGCCCTGATTTTGATGACACAGCACAAACTGCAATCATTTATTTTATGATTTTAAAGAGTTATTTTGCTTTATTGATACCATGTTTTCTTCTCAAAGGACTTCAGATAGCTTGGAAAACAGAATATACAGTTAAAAAGACATAACTAAATCCACTGAAAGTATTTTGAAGTTGTTTACATTTTAAAAACACCATCAATTCACACCTTCTGGAAGGGCCAAGACTGAGCGAGCTCAGTTACCTCACCCCCTGCTCTGAGTAAGTAAGAATAACTTACAGCAACCAACTTTGGGTACATTCTTATTTTCAGAAAAAGTTAGGAAACACTAAAGAAAAACAGCTAGAATTAAAAATGAAGAGCTGTGTTTCCAAGTGCCCTTTTTATGAAGTCCCTGCCATGTGGATGAGAACTTGCTCAATCAGCCCATGGAATTCAGGCTTCTGGTCACGTCTCCCATCTTTGACAGACATACTGGAGGAGAAACAGGATGAAATGATCCGACAGTTCCGTTTCCAGAAAGATGGTCTCATCCTTCCACAGAATCCATCATGGCCTCCCTTGCAGTTTCCCCGGTATCTACACAAGGGCCTCCTAACTGGCCTCTTTTTTTTTCTTGCTCCTTTGTTTGTTCTACACACAAACCCAAGCGATTTTAAGTAGAAATTAGCTCATGTCATCCGTCTGTTCAAAACTCTCAACGCCTTCCCATCATAGCCAGGATGAAAGGCAAACACTGTCCCATGGTCTCAAAGCCTCACACAACCTGGCCCCTATCCATCTCTGACCTCACCTCTTGGTCCTCTGTGCCTTGCTGTCTCCTCACATTCTGACTGTGCTGGGCTTCTCACTGGTACTCAGTGCCCCACGATCTTTACACAGCCATTCCCACTGTCTGGAAGGCTCTCTCCCCTGGTCTTCCCTACCCAAGTGTGATGCAATCCATCCTCTAAGGCTGAGCTCAAATGTCACCTCCCCCAAGACATCTTGAATGACCTCTCTACCTATTTTTTTCTTTACCTCTTTTTATTCATTTAGCTTTTTTATTATTTTTTATACACACACACACACACACACACACACACACACACACATATTGCTATGTAGCCCAGGCTGACCTTGAAACTCCTACATTAGCTTCCAGAATGCTAAGCTTACAGGCATGGTCTTTACTTCTTTTTAAATGATTATTACTAAATTGCATGCTTTGTTCAGAATTCATTCTTTCCCAATGTTCCTTTTCTATTCCAGGATCCCCTGTTATACTGTCATCATGTTTAGGATCCTCCAGGCTGTGGCAGGTTCTCACACTTTCCTTGATTTTGATCATCTTCACAGTCTGAGTTTTAGTCAGAGATTTTGTAGAGTCCCTTGCCCTGAGTTGGTCTCGTGTTTTTCTGACACCAAGACTGAGGCTGTGAAGCCTATCCTTTCAGGGATCATTTCTATGGTTGATTACTGACTGTCATTTCTATAGTCAGTTGCTGATCATGTAGAATACAAGACTGGGGTTCTGGATCCTAGGGAAAGACCACAGAGGGGAAATAACCTTCATATCACATCATACACAAGGTACATACTATCAATATGACTGCTAACTGTCACTGTCAATCTTCACTGCTTGGCCAAGCCACTGTCCACTGGGTTTCCTACTGCAAAGTCACTCTTCCTTTTCCTCCATGCCTGCTCTGTGGGACGAAGTCACTAAGCACACATCATACCCAAAGAAAGGGGAGTTGTGTGCTAATCTACACAAATGACTTGAAATTGTTCTATACAGGAGATTCATCCTTTCTCCTCTTCCTTGATTTTACTTTACAATATTTATAACTACCTGGATTTTACACTCTCAATGGTTTTGCTTGTTTAACGTTAGCCTTCCCTCACTAGACCGTGGGATTCCTAAGAGTAGCTGTCTTGTTCTTCCTGCATCTCTAGTGCTTACTGTAGGGCCTGGCACATAGCAGATGAACAATAAATATCTCTTGAATGGGCAAGGTGTAACGTATCCCAACGCAGGAGGTTTTGGCAGTAGGCAGGGCTGGCACTGAATCCAGGTGGCTGGACATAGCAGGTGGCTTGCAGCCCAATACAGTCTGCAGTCAATGTGCACAAAGTCTCTCATCAGGGAACATACTCTCTCCTGCCACTCTCCCCAGACTCTGTCAGTACAACTGTGCTTGCAGCCAACCTGACATGAACAGTGCACCCCACACATGTCCATATGGGAACAGGACATCTGGGAGGTTTACTCTCAGGAGCTCCCTGATTTCACAATCTCAAATCAGTGCTATAGATCAGTGGCTCCTGTCACACAGGTGGGAGCCCACAGGTGACTCTTAAGTGGTCTCTGGACAAAGTTCTGTTTTTACAGCTTTGTATTTAATGGCCACTAGAAGAAAACTCTAGCTGCATGGAAAGACTTTTGTGTATATTAATACTTAGAATGAAGCTAAATTTAAGAAAACAAAAAACTGAAACAAACAAAAAAACCAAGTGAGTCAATTAAAGGAATCCTGAGCAAACAGTGCAGGGGATACAAGGGCACTGCAGAGCACGGAGGTGGTGCGACTATGTTTAGGAGCAGCTCTCTCTTTCCATGTGTGTTCACTCACACCGGCCTCATCCAGGTGCCCAGTCTCCTCCCTGCAGGCCCACGTTCTCCAGAGTAGGGTGCAGACACTTCAGTGGGAGTGCACGATGGCTGAGTGAATGGTAGGGCTTTTTTTAAAAAAGCTATTCTCATCTGTAAAATACCTATTTTGCTTGTTTTATAGTACACATAACATTAACATACTATTATAAATGTGTATAATTTATAATAAATAAGTATACACATTCTTGGGTGATAGAGGCTTAAATTTTGTATGTACTTGTTTATATTCATTGATAAAGCATGTCATAAAAAGATATGTGAAGCCTACCTAGCAACATTATAACACTAGTCCTCCTGATCTCTAGTGTCTGTCCCTTGTCCTCTGCCCAGTGACCACAAGCCCACTTCCATCCCTGCCTGGCTGACATGGTAGGGAGTCAGCTCCAAGACTCCCCCAGATCACAGAGCTAAGTCTCTGGTCTGGAGTCCAAGCCTGCCAGGATGTGGCAGTCCTCTTTCCAGTTTTTTAATCTGCCTGGACACCACCAGATTCTGGAGCCAAAGAGAAGTTACAGGTAGTCCAGTTCAGTGTTCAGCAAACATTTTTTAACCAGCTCCATCTATTTTTATTGTTGTTATTGGTAATGTTATTACAGCGCTGGGGATGAAACTTAAGACACTGCACATGCTAGGCAAGTATTCTACAACTCAGCCACATTCTTAGCCCATCATTACCCTCAATGGTAGTTTTGTAGGCAAGTGAGAGCAGGGCTACTCTAGTACAAGTTGGTGGACAGAAAATGTCCCCTCCTACAGAGTCCCTCAGGCATGCCACAGAGGCTTCTGAAATTCTGGTACTTCACAAACCACTGTTTTTGTCAAGTCCTAGGCATTGCACCTAAGTAAACAGTGACCCAGAGATACAGTGGCTGTTAACATGGCTAGAAACATAGCAGCAAAAGGCAGGATGGCTCCTGGCCCCCTATCCCTAGAAACACAGCAGTGAAAGTCATGCTAGTTCTTACCAGCTCATTCCATATCCTGATGCAGGGCCAGGCCAGCAAGAGCTTCTGCAGAGAGAGAGGTTTCTAAACCTTGGCTGTGTCATCCCAGTATCCCAGCCTCTACCCCCCACCGACCTCACTTAGTTTCATCTAGACAGCATGGTAATGGAATGAGCTGTCTTACTCAGATTAATTTTCCAGATGAATGGAGATCAGTTCTTCAAATGTCAACACAGGTTTCCCCCACCTTCTTTAGAATAATTTTATCCAGGCAACTCTTTCAGGACTGGTTCTTACCTAGGATCTGCCAGCTCCTTAAAACTGTATGTAAAATGCTGCCTGGGTATAGAACTGTGGTGGATAATAGGTTTTTGGGAAAATGGTCTCTAGATTCTCACTACTCAGAAATGGACTCTATAGCTATTATTAAAAGAGGATGCTAGCCAAGTGTGGTAGCATGTGGTCACAGCATGCTGGGAGCTAAGGCAGAAGGACTGTAACTTGGCAAGATCATATCTCAAAATAAAAAATAAAAAGAGCTGAAGCTGTAGCTTAGTGTGGAAGTCCTAAGTTCCATCTCCAGTACCACCCAAAAAAAAAAAAGGCTGTGACTTTTCATGATGATTTGGGTGATAGTGAATCCCTTTTCTACATCACACCAGAACATGGTGGCATGGTGGCAGAACATAGCTCCTACTTCCAATGACACTCCTATCCATCTCAGTGCAGCTTTCCTCCCAGGGTGCAAGGTGCATACACCACACTGCTGTCACCAAGGAAAACACCTCAGAGGGCTCATGTGGACACAGATTTCCACTGCTGGTCAATGAGCCCAAGTGTCAGGCTCTGTTGATAAAACCTCAGGGGGGGCTCTGTCTGAACCTCAATATATGGTGAGTCTCCGTGTCTCCACCAGCCAGGTTTCTATCTTGGAGAATGAGGGACTGAAGCAGTAATTTGGTCTTTTGCTTAAGCTTCAGGCATTTGCTTGCCTCTATGATTTTGGTCAAGTATGTTACCTGTGCTACTGCTATGCAGTCATTTTATTTGAACAATCTTACTATTCTTCCACTCAAATACTGTTTAAAAGGAAAGTTGAACCACTATTATAACCTTTGACCTAGCAATCCCACTTGGAGGAATTTGCCTGCAAGATACACCACCAACAATATGAAAACACACACGAACAGGTATTCATTGCACTATTGTTTGTAATTCCAAAATACTGGAAACTCCCTAAATATCCAAACATAAGAGAATGGTTGAATAAACTGCTATAGACACAAAGTGCAGCTATAAAAGTGAATAAAGAAGCGCTCCACAAACATATATGGAGCAACTTCTGGAGCTACTGCTAAACTAAAAGAGCAAAGTGCTCCAAAGTGTATATAGTATGCTACCCTGTATACAAGGAAAAGGGGCAAAGAACACATACATAAGCCTATTTAGTCTCACAAAAGGAAGAATAGGAAACATATTTCAGAAAAAGAGGAGAAGAGGTAAGATGGAAGGCATTTGGGGGAAAGGATGTGTCTTTCAACATGACTTTTTGAAGTTCTGTGTAGTTAATACCTCATTATATTTAAAAAAGGAAATTGAAGGTTGGAAGGCTTAGTAGTAGAGCACTTACCTACCATATATAAGGCCCTGGGTTCAATCCCAGTGCCACATAAAAGGAAACTGCATCAGTAAGAATGGGAGGTAAAAATAGACATATATTTATTTAAAATGAATACCATGACTACCCTGAAGAGAGAAAGGAAGGAAGCACAGGCTAATTCAAGCAGCTTATAGCTATAATACTTGAGTACATACCCTCCATTTTGGGATGGGTGAACTGCTGGAGTGGGAGAAGAAGGAAAAATCATAGTAAATAAGCCCTCAACTTTTTATTCACTAAGCAATAAATATGAGTGAAGCAATTCTGAAGCTTTTTGGCTGTAGTACAGGACTGAACAAATAAGGGTGTTGATGGATGGGTGTGGTGTTGGATGCCTGTAATTTCAGAGGGATGAGGATCATCATGTGCTCAAGGCCAGTCTAGGCTACAGAGTGAGTTCAAGGCCAGCCTGAACTACATAACAAGAAAGTGTCACAAAAAGTGAAAAAAAAATACAAGAGAAGAAAAGAAAAAAAAAAGAAAAAGAAAAGAAAAGAGAAGCGATACAATGTGATGTGATTGCTTATAGAAAGGCAAGGACCTTAATGTAGAAGAAAACATGTATATATAAATTTGGAATGGGAAAACATAAGAAAGAACCCTGTGAAAATTGGTTGGAATTGAAGAGTAGGAGTTTAGGTAGGAGGAGTTTAAAAATTTTTAAAGGAAGGAGTTTAAAACTTTTAAAACTTTGCATGTTTTATATGCATTTGTATGCATGTAAAAACATATGTTTTTACATACACACATATATGTATATATACATATATATATATATATATATATATATATATATGTGCATTGAAAATACACATATATGTGTGTATTGAAAACTCTCTCTCAACTGAAAGGAACTAAAAGACATTCCAGGAGCAATGAGAACATTTACTTCTCAGACCTTGTCCATAAAACTATTACTCACTGAGAAGAATCAAAGCTTTGTAAAGAAAAGGTTAATTCCAGGGATAGGTAGAAGAGGTACAAGGTGAACACAATACCAGTAAATGTAAGGGCCTGGTCAACCAAGTGATGGGGGCTTATCACAAAGATACAATAGCCAGCCTGCAAGGACTCCCATGGGCCTACTTTGGGACAACTGGAGTACCAAAATAATTAAATACAATAGTGAAAAAGAAAGCATAAAAAATTTTTGATCTATGCTGATAAGAAATAAATGTGGAAAAGAAAGAATCTTGCATACAGTAGAATAATGAGGACTGACTTCTAAACAGGGAGAGCAGATTATCCACTAGAAAGTCATCACTGTGTAACCACCACGGTAAAGAATAGATAAGGCAAGAATTACCAAGAAGTGCCAAATTCAAGTAGAAATTTTGAAGAGGTACATTATCTCAAAATGTCTCCCTGGGGACTACTTATTAGTTGTAAAGAAAAGAGAAAGAAAGTATATAGTAGAGAAACTGAACAAAACCTTAACCAGGTGACCAAAATGAGTATCATCCAAAGGGGACAGATGGGTGTCCCATGCCTCCAAACAAAAATCACGTGTGCCATATTCCAGCCAAAATATAGAACCTGAGTCTAATATGAGGACACATCAGGAAAAAATAAGGGCCATTTTATTAAAATATTCTTGCATGGGTCAGCAAAGTCAGTGTTTGCATTTTCATGGGGTTCAGTGGTACAGCATGTGGTTGGCAAATCTGAGGCCCTGAGTTCCATTCTCAGCACCAAAAACAAACAAAAGCAAGCAAGCAAACAAAAAAGTTACTACAGAAAGAAAGGCTATGATGATATTCCAGAGTAATGGAGACTAAAGACATGACAACTGCAGATATTATCCAAACCTTGATCTAATCTTCTACCTGATAGGAAAATATGCAATAAAAGGCATTATGAGGCCAGCCATACAACTGGAACAAGGACAACAGGGAAGTACTATGGAGTTGATGACTACTATGGTTAAGATGGAGAACACCTTGCTCTTTGCAAATGCACACTGAAGCTTTAAAAGGAGGAAAGGGACACGATAGATGCAACTTATTCTTTAAACATGTACACAGAGTTTGGAGATGGAATGGTAAGAACACAAAGCAAATGGCATAAAACAGTAAAAGGTTAAACTGGGTAAAATATAAATGGGCGTTTTTATATTATATTTGCTTTCACAATTTCCTGTAAATTTGAAATTATTTCCAAACTGAAAGTTTGAAAAATTATGATAAGCATAAACCCCTATCAACAGAAAGCCACTGTAAAAATATATATGATAAATAAAGGCTCTTGTATGCATTTAAAAAGGGAGGTTTGCAAACATCCAAGAGGCCAGGCCCACTTCTGGCCCAGTGTGATAAGAGATAAAGAGGTGCTGCTTCTGCCACCATCTCTCAGCATCTGTCCCCTCCCAGGACCTAAGGTGCCAGGCTCCAGGGAAGGGACAGGGAGAGGTGTGGTTGAATCCCAGCTGAGCCAAGAAGGGTTCATGCTCTTCTCGTCTCTTGGCTGCTTTACCTGAAAAGGGTCATGGTTTGGCTCCAAAAAGAGAGCACAATGTGTGTACCCAACTTGCCTATCTCCCAGACACACAGTGACACAGCTGTCAGTTTCCAAGTACGGCAAAGCTGTAGAGATTACCATAAGGAACTATAAAGACAGCAGAAGACAGAAGGGGCTGCACTGTTTGATTTTGGGGAAAAGATGTTGCACAGAAGTGAATCAGAGCAGTCGTTTGAACAATGAAAAGTCATTTGGTGGCATGATAAAGACAAGCACTACCCTGGACAGCGGGACAACAACATAACACATCTGAAGGGGAAATTGTTTTGAATGTGCTACGAATGTAGGCAAAGTGGACACTGTTCCTAGAAATATACTAAGAGAACATGAACCTTCAAAGAAGAAAAAGAACAAAATCCCCAAGCCAGAAGAAGGTGATGAGAAGGAGGAAGAGAAGATGAAGAGGAGTCTGCTCTTGACAGCCTATCAGCACAGCATGGTAGCACAAGCCAAATCTGAAGAGCAAGACAAGGGGAAGCCCAGGCCTTGGCGCCCTTCTGCAGCAGATGACTCAAGACACCCAAGGGCAGGGAAAGCATATAACTCAGGGATGAAGAGGGACTCAAGTTATCTAAATTATTTTATTATACAAATATCGTTAAAAAGGTTTGAGTTCAAAGTCCAGTTGGCGACTCAAGATTAGTTTTAGAATTTGAACTTAAGAACTAATACAACATTATTTTTCACTACAATAAAATTCATAGGAAATTTCAAAATAATGTTAAAGTATCATGTCTCTGTTGTGTTTTAGCATGGTCTAGGTTGTGCATCCCTAATTCAAAAATCCAAAATCCAAAATGCTCCTAGAGCCATGACAATTTAAGTGAAAAACTACATACTATGAAACTTACTTTCATGTGAACATTATTTAAAATATGGTATAAAATTATCTTCAGGCTATGTGTATAAGGTGTACATGAAACATAAGCAAATTTCATGTTTAGACTTGGGTTCCCTCCCCACGATAACTCATTATTCTCAATATTTAAGGTATTTGCATTCAAAATCAGAAAAAATCTGAACTCTGAAACAATTTTGGCCCCGTGCATTTAGGATAAGGGATCCTGAACCTTTCCTAAACCTGTAACAAATCCTAAACCTGTAACAAACTCTAAACCTGTAAAAAATCAAGATTTGCTAGTAACAATCTTAAAAACAACTAATTTTAGTAAAAATAGAAATTAGTACTGTCACAGTAATGTTAGTGTCATCTTATAAAATATAGATATTAAAGTCACTTATTTCAAAAGTTCACTACAAATGCTTTATTCATGTTGCTTTACATGAAGACTTCTGAAGTAAATTTAATCTTTAAATTGAAAACTTCATAAAGATGAAGAAACTCAGTTGGGGATTTAGCTCAGCGGCACAAGCATCTGCCTGGCAAGTATGAGGTTGTGAGTTCGATCTGTGGTACCAAAAAAAAAAAAATTTAAGAAATGAAATGACTTATTGTTAATAATTGTTAATAAGATTTTCAAGAGAATTTTAATTTTAAATATGAATGTTGTCATCTTATTTCTTTTAGCTTTATTCCAATATAGATAAGCAGTAAATACTCATAAAATTAAGTAGCTCTCAAAGGCTTATAGCAAATATAGCAGTTATTTGTCTGCCCTGCTTACAACAGCAAATTCTATATTCCAGAAGCAATGACTTAAGACTTCCCTAGATGTTTGTTTTCATACATACAGACATAGTTAAATAAGACATTTATATTTCTGTCAACTTATTAAGGGATAAAGAAGGATTTTTCAATCTCTTATGCTCTTTTCTATCTTTTTCCAACTTCTCAATGTAGCACTGTTAAATTCAAGCTTTCTGTTTATTTTATGATCAAGTAATGATTCTCATTTCATGCATCATTATATTTCTTTATATTTATGAATAAATCTTCCTACATCTTCAGTACATGGTGGTATGAGAATGAGATTCTAGAATCTTTAATTTTCTATTTTGTATGTTTTTGAATTTTTTGAGTGGTTTGTAAGAACAAGCATATAATCATTTACTAAAATCAATAAAAAATTTCCACTTTAAAAATAAAACAAACAGGGGCTGGGGATTTAGCTCAGCAGCATAAGTTCCTGCCTGGCAAGCACAAAGTCGTGAGTTCAATCCCCCGTACCTAAAATAAAATTAAAATAAAATAAAATAAAATAAAATAAAATAAAATAAAATAAAATAAAATAACATAACATAAAATAAAATAAAATAAAATAAAACAAACAAAAACAAGACAGCACAAATGGCCCTGAAGCAAGGCCAGCAGATTACTATAGCTGCTGATTTCAAACAGGAACCTAAAGAGAATTCTTTCTGTGGTCTGTTGGCCATTTCAAAAATTTGGAGATAGAATGGTCAACTCATCAGAAAGAAATAGCAGGTGAGTATGGCAGACTTTTGGGGGCCTGCAGGGGAGAGACCCTGGCACCTTGGGACCTGCATCATCGGTTGACTTGGGGTGCCGGGAGAACAAGGAACTCTTCCCCTCTTTGAGGGGCAGCTGTGAGCCTGCTGGCTCATGGGCTGAGAATCGAGCATCTCATGTCGTCCTGTCCCCTGTCCCGTGTCCCTCCCCTCCCTTAGCAAGTGGGAGCTAGTGAACTGGACATCTTGTGAAAAGATTGGCTATGTTATTTAGTATGAGCTCCCCATATGCAAAGATATGGACAACCATTTGGAAGAAAACAAGAGATAATACGACAGATAGTAAAGATCTCTGGTTGTCTAGCTTTGAAATTTATACTTTGTTATGTCCCGTTCTGTTTTGTTGTTTAATTTTACCCCTTTAAATTAAATTAAAAAAAAAAAAAGACAGCACAAGACAGATTGTTTAGTTTCACCTATATGAAACCCTAGTGTAGTCAAATTCATACAGACAGAAAGCAGAATGGTGGCTGCAATGGGCTGGAGGCAAGAGGAATTGGCGTTTCATGGATATAAAGTCTCAGTTTTGCAAACAGCTCCGTTAGAGGGTGGTGATAAGGGATGCACACCAATGTGAACACACTTAACACCACTGAACTGTATACTTAAAATGGTTAATATGATAGATTTTATGTTATGTGCATGTATTTTATCATGATTAAGAGACAAAGACTAGTGAAGTCCCATCTCTCCATTCATTATCCAAGTAGTGCCTGGGTTGGGGAAGGCACTGCAAACCCAGAGAGGCCTGATAACCTTCAGGACCCACAGAGACTAACTTCTATCTCTTGGTATGATTACTCTGGCCACATCCTTGAGCTTCTCCAGTCCTCTGACACACTGATTTTTCAAATACCAGCCACAATTCATCAACTTGCTGGGGTGATATACATTCTAATTCGATTAATATCTGGTAAATGAAGTGCTTTTCAGGGAAATGATAGGTATAACCTCCCAATAATCTTTGACTTCACAAATTCAAGGATTTTTTTCAGTTGTCCTCTGTGTTCTATATTCCAGAAATCACAGCAAGACAGACAGTGAAAAGAGGGAAGGGAAGAATAAGAAGGCCTTCAAAAGGAGGTTAAGGAAAGAATAAAGTGCTGCTCATTACCTAGGAAATTAGGGCAGGACTGCACATAACTGGCTGCCTTCAGAACATGGTTTCAAGGAAGAAACAGCCCCCGACAATGAGAAACTGGAATCTGCCCTTCCCTTATTTTCTTAGTACCTTCTACTAAACAGCAGGAGGTTGAATTGTGAATGGCTTTCTGGGAAGTTTTCAGTGCCTTTGTTCTCACCCACCTTCTGCCCTCCTCCGTATTCTAGGTAAACCTGCTTAAAAAGGTAGCAGCCTATGTCTCCACACAGTGGGGAAGGCCTGCCAAGCCTTCTCCCTCTCTTTCTACTATGCTGCACACTCACTTACCCCACTTATTAGTTACAGAAACAAACAGTGAAGCGGGCCTTGCAGAACTCACTGGTGGCCCCAGCAGAGTCCACCCACCCAGGCTCAAGTCCCCTTTCAGTTCCTCACCCTGCCCTTCACCTTGGCCAGGGCTCATGTGTCACGGTGTTATGTCCCATGAGCTAAATGCTGCAGCACAGATTTCTCACTATGACAACCTGAGGGCTGGACATGAGGAAGTCTCTCTACAGCTAGAGAAGTACAGAGAGGTGACCCTTTGCCTAGAGTCAGGGACAGGGCAGGGATTCAGACCCCAACTTTCTAACATTCAGTCCTTGGTTCATTCATTCAGAACAGTGCTAGGCTTTGCAAGATGAGTCAGAAATAAGGCCAGAGTCCATGTCACTCTAGTAGAGACTTGAAAACAAAAACAAAAACAAAAGAAAAGGCAAAACTGGGGGTCCAAATTCCAAGGGCTCCCTCAATCCTGGCTGACCTGGCAGGTTAAGTCAATCCTGTTACCTGCATCTCATGACCTTGCTATAATTCCAAGAAAAAGGCAGGCTCTGAAGGTCAGGCTGTGCAGTGAATGTCTACTTGTTCCATAGGCAAGAAATCAAAGTCAAGCCCCATTGTGCAAACGAGGAACTTGAGTGATTCAATCTCTTGTCTCAAGTCTGCTTATTAAGTTACTGCTCTAAGTAAATCCAAAAAGAGACAGATGTCCTTTCAGACTAAAGAGTGAGCTAAGAAATGAACATATACCCTGGGATGTTTGGCTTCGTGGGCAGAGAGAACACTTCTTTGGCTAGAGAGACTAAGACATTCCTCTTTCTTAATATTCAATTTCTGCTAATTTAGGGCCCTGTGATTTCTGGTTTGAAAATGAGTCACCCATTACTTGGGGCCTGAGGTAAAGCAAATTCTCTGCCAACTGGAGATAGGAGTGGATGGATGGGGATACACACTCATTTCACACAACTTCCTTGTCTGGGCTTAAATGTGGATGAGATGTGAGTTTTGGATGCTATGTTTGAGAAAAACATATTAATGCCACATTCAAATATGGTCATGGCAAGCTGTGCCTTGCGACCACGCGCCCTTTTTACTCCTGTATTTACTACTAGAACAGGGGTGGCAGAGATGAGGGATTAGCACCAGCACTTTGTTACTGAGTCAGCTGTGCCCGTCTGCTGTAACTCAACTACCTCCCAGATGCAGAGACATTGCAAAAATCTTGCTAGGTTAAAAATCAATGTGAAAGTGAAAATAAGCCATGTATCCACCTTGACCCAGGAAGAGAGAAGAGAGAAAGAAGCTTCAAGACAAGTGGGGAGTATCCAAAATACAGTGGAGCTTTTTCGGTGGTGGGAGACCCTGCTGCTTCTGCTGGCCCCTTACCTCTGATATTTGCCCCTCACAGTTCACTGAAGGAGCTAATGTAGGGTAGACAATAACCCAGGCCTGGCCAACTGGGCCACAGCAACTCTCTGTACTGTTGTCTTTTAGTTGCTGTGTGAGTGAGGGAATGTGCCTGACACCCTTTCGAACCACAGCAATTAACAGCTGTCGGGCTTTGTCCAACACCAGACTTAAATGAAGCACATTATACCTACCATCTGCACCCTCAAACGTGAGAATAACTGAGATCACATATACAATTCAGAAAGTTCCAGCATACAAGTGCTATTGTCCAGCACAGCAGGTCTGTGGAAGCTGAGTTTATTTATCATGAGCTGAGGGGGAAGACGAAAGGCCCATCATATTTTGAAATGATGAATGTGCTCAAGAAATTAGGGAGGCACCAAAATGTCTGAGAGTCACTGACAGCCACACTTGCCCAAGCTCTGAAGTCAGTACCAGCTGCTCAAGCAAAGCCTCTGGAGAAATTTCTGGGCCCTGTTTGGCATAATCTGGTCTGAAAAACCAGGCTAGTAAAAGATCCTCGCCTTCCCCCTGAACAGGGCAGGGGGGCTTGGCACCATCTAACCCCACTGGTCTGAGTGGCAACAGCAGCCTTGCTGAGCTGGCTTGTGGCCTCATGCTCCAGCACTGGACTGCCAGGCTAACTGACTATACTTTGGGGACTAAGCCTGTACTGTTCATACCACTGTTAGTCACAGTTGAGGTCTGACTAGAGTCCTTAAAAGGACTGGAACAAAAGCAGCAGTATCTTTCCAAGACAAAACTGATAAGAACACAGTGTACAAAATGAGATGAAGCTGTCCACTTTTCCTCAGCGTAGCTATGCAATGGCTAAACCTAAGGTTTAAACGGATGATTTTCTTCCAAGGTGATACAGCAAATAAAAATGACCTAAGTAACCAAATACACATGACTTACTTACCTTGTGTTTATCCCTTAGCCTCCCCACCAAAGTGATATTTGTGGGTGAAGGCTTCTCAGGCCAAAAAAGAATTCCTAAACCAAAATGCTTATTGTGCACTTTGAACAGAAGTAAAAGCAGACTAGAGATCTCAGCCTTAGACACAGGCTGGAATGACACCATGGCAATATTCTGGTTACATTTACTGACATGCAATTGTGGCGTTCATGGACAACTGCAAAGAGACTCACAGGGCCAGTGGGATGTACAAAAGCAAGCTCCATATCACTGCTCCAGGGAGTGGCTCTGTACTACAGCCCCAGATACTCTGAACTAGGAAATCACACAGTCCCAGCTGATGGGAGTGGGGAGCACTGGCTTCAGAGTGGTCACTGCTGGGCAAGGGCCCAAGCGCTGGATGGGGTAGTGTGCCCCTCCCAGCCCCCACAGCTGGGCTGGTGAGGAGAGGCAACATTCATCCCAGGAGATGTGACTAGACCTTCCCTCCAGGAAACAGAGCCCCACTTCCACCAAGCTGGGTCCAGATCATCGCTCCCCATCATCACTCCCCCTCACCGCCCCAGTGTCTGGGGCTGTAGCCAGAGGACCCATCTGCTGTGGCTATGAGCCTGGTCCATGACATCAACAACTGGCTGATTCAAGTGAGTCAGTCGATCCCCAGAGCAAATGCTCTCCCATTCAAGAAGGTTTTGCATCTATAGGAGAGGAGGGTGAAGAAAGCAAGATAAATCACTCCTGGCCCAGGTAAAGGAGGAAGGAAGGGCTCTGCTTACCAAGCGTATTATGTCCCACATACAAGTGTACCTCACTCCAAACAAAGGGACTCCTGAAAGCACCCCATGGAAGAGTATGGGGTATTACATTTGATTTTGTGACTCCTAATACCTATAATCTATTAAAAGCACACAATTTCTTTAACCATGGGCTTGTCTTTCTTTCCAATGGACCCAAATCATAATCCCGAGTTATTGGGAATTAGAATGACAGTGATAATGATGAAGATGATTGTAGTAATAACAGTGATAGTATTAGAGGCAAGAAATATTTTATGGCATTTACCACGGACCAGGTACTGTTCTGAGCAGGCTAGATGCATCTTCACTTGGTTCCCTTAATAACACTACCAAGTAGGTATTACCCATGAAGCCTTGCTCCAGGTCATGCATCCATCAAGGGTGGGACCAATTCTGAATCTGCTATGAATCTGAATCATTTTGAATATGCTATTCTGAACGGCTGGACTGTCCAGAATGAGGTACATTGATGGGCATTAGGAATGAACAGAAGTAGGACAGAGGACAGGACAGCAGCCTTGCTGGCTGGTTAGGGTGTGGTTCCAGGGTACACTCACCTTCACTCTCCCCACTCGTCTTCATGCCTTTTGAACCACCCTCTGTACCTTTAGCCTTCTCGGCGTCTTCCTGGGCATCCTCAGCAGGCCCCTTCTCCTCATCTTCTTCCTCCCCAACATTTTTGTAGTTGGGTCTCTTTTGCATTCGCCTCTTGCCCTTGTGCTTGTTCATCTCAAGGGACCGCTCAAGCGTCTCAGTGGGTTTAATGAAGCACCGAATGCTGGGTTTGGCCTAAGAATTCCAAGAAAGGCAACAGATGAATTGGAATGCTACAATCTCACTACATGCTAGCAAGCTGCCCAACAGTTTCTACCAAGGATCTTCAAAGCAACAAACGCTGGTTTAGAGTTAAGACCATTACCAATATCATTATAAAATAACCAAAACAATAATATCAGTTACCACTTATTGCTTCTAAGTCAGAAATACTGTATTTTACTGTACCAGCTCTTTGTTCCCCAAACGTTAGTTGGTTACATAGGAAAACTGCTTATAGATGATGTTTTTATGTACTTTGTATGTGGTACCTGCTCTTCTATGGGCTTTAACCATATTATCTCATTTAAACTCTACAGCAACCCCACAAGACAGTACTGTTCTTGTCCTCATTTCTTAAGACAAAGAAGTCAAAATTCAGAGGCACTGAATGATCTGTCTGGTTACACAGCCAGGAGATGGCAGAGCCTGGACTCAAACCCACACATCGTCTGTACAATCTGTATCTCAACTAAAATACACTGATACTATTACTAACTCTTCAGTTCATTTCAAAAGAAACCACATATTACTACAGGAAAAGGAACACCAGGGTGCCTTGCTATTATAAAAATAAATAATAGAAAAGGCAAGATGTTCTGGACAGAGCCAAATGCTGGATGTTATGGCTTAGATCTAAATGTCTCCCAAATTCTCAGGTGTTCAGAAGTGGGGCTTTTGAAAGGAGGTTGGGTCATAGGGATGCACTATTCTCATTGGTGGATTAATACCTTGATGGGTTCATGTTGAATGTGTATGACCTAAAGGCTGTATTCTTGCTCCTGGCTTCTCTCTTCTCTCTGTTTCCCAGCTACCATGTAGTGAGCAGCTGTCCTTCACCAGGGCCTTCCACGATGCTGTTTTTGCCTTGGAACCAGATCACCATGTACTAAACCCAGTGGAACTATGAGCCAAAATAGAACTTTCTGCTTTTAAGTTACAAGTGTTAGGTATTTTATTCAAGTGACGGGAAAGTGACAAATACACTGAGTTTCCTCCTCCCCTGAGCCTGGTAAGCATCAAGGATGGGACAGAGATCAACGTGTTCCACACAAAAAAATTTCTCCCTGGAAAAGGCAGAGGCCTCAGTGAGAAATGAAAATGGCCCCTGTCACATGTGGTTCATATCCCACATCTCTGGATCTCAGTCTTTCCAACAATCAGGATAAATGGAAATTATTAATCCATTTCAGGTTCAAGAAAGTCAAGGCCTAGAAGAATTAAGGGACATGCTGATTGTCATTCAGCTACTGAGCTGCAGAGCAAGCCCTTCCTAAAATAACAGTGTTTCACCAAGCACTTAGACTAAATTCCATATTTAGCAGTCTTTAAACAGTATATACATGCTCCAGGTGTGATGGCATGTGCCTATAATCCCTTGCCAAGGCAAGAGAATTGTTTTGAGTTCACAAATTTGAGACCAGCCTGGGCAATACAGTGAGACCTATCTTAAAAAAAAAAAAAAATATATATATATATATATACACACACACATACATATATGTAAATGAATCATTTCTAGAAAGGAGCAAAGACAAAAGGAAATTGATTTGTTTGGGAGCAGATTTTTGATTGAAATGTTTGTCTCTTCCCAGACTCTATATAATGTTCAGACATCATTTTATCATTAAAGAAAGTTTTAGAATAAACTTTTCCATTATCTTGATATGGATTATCCATCTTATGAATCTACCCTAAAAAGCCACCATCTGTATTCTAGGGGTCACTGTACCTTGCCAATAAGTGGTATGTGCTCAAGGAACCCATTAATTTCAATAATGCTCAGAAGAAAATGCAATTGAGACTTAAATTAGCATCCAAATCCAAACATTCATTTTTATTTACCCGGTTTAGATTATTCAACCACAACAATGACAGATAAATTGAGACATGATGCTACTGTGCAGGAAACCCAGATAGTGTATTAGAAATGCCAACAACCCAGAGCCCGGGGATGAGAGTATTCCAGCATATGCTACCTGACAGACAGCATCCATCAGAACGCACTCAAGGCGCTGTACAACTGAACACGGCTGGCAAGATGAAGTGACTCACTTTCTCCCATCACTGCCTATCCCATGCCATACAGTGATTAAAGCTCTCAGACACAGAAAACCAAGACCAAACGTAGCAAAACACTGCCTTGCTAGAAGCTGTGAGCAGAAATCCACATATTCTGGCAGTGGTGGTGCAAGTGTGTATTCCCAGCACTTGGGAGGCTGAGGCAGGAGGATCACCACAAGTTCAAGGCCAGCCAGGACTACGCAGTCAGTTCAAGGTCAGCCTAAGCTATATAGCAAGACCTTATCTCAAGAAAAAACAGAGAGAGACAGAGACAGAGAAACAGAGAGACAGAGAAGAAGAGAGAGAGAAAGGAAAGAGAAACCCACACAGGTGGGTACAGAACTCTTTCCCTAAGTTCTTCACAGACTCAGATGATCTGAGCACCTGGCAGAGTGGAAGCAAGCAAAACAAAAGCCTCAGAGCTTGGGCCACTAAAAAGCAGTTGTCTCATCAGGCTCCTTGTCTCAAAGATGGAGCATGTCATTCCGTCTACCTCAGACCAAATGTAATCATGGAATCTGGGCATGGTGACACATATCTATAGTCTCTGCATAGGGAGGCTGAGGCTGGCGGAGGATCACTTGAGCCCGGAGTTCTCTGTCAGCCTAGGTAATAAAGAGTCATCCCCCACACCATGGAAGGATGAAGGAGACAGGGAAGGAGGGAGAGTGAAAGGAACAAGGGAAGAAAGAAAGGAAGGAAGGGAGGGAGGGAAAATACTCCTTTAGGGCTGAAGTGCGGTTCAGTGGTACAGCACTTTCCTAGCACAAAAAAGGGCCTGGGTTTGATCCCCAGTACAAGAAAAGGAAAGACAACAGGAGAGGGTAAGAGAGAGTAGGGGTGGGGAAGGGAGGGTTAGGGAGGAGAAGGAAAAAAGGGAAAAGAAGGGAAGGAGAGGTGAGGAAGAGAGATCAAGAGAGACAGATATCCTTCAGGGCATGATGAAAGAGTAGCAAACATGTGACACTTATATTCCTATCCTGCCTGCAACCAAAAAGAAAAACACAAAGGAAAAAAAAATCCACTACAAGAATAAATTTAAGTCAGGTGGCGCATGCCTGTAACCCTACCACTCAGGAGGATCACTGTTTGAGGCTAGCCTGAGCTATATAGTGAGTTCAAGGCCAGCCTGATTTGTATAGCAAGATCCTGTCACAAAAAACAAACAAACAAACAAGGCCAGGTGTGGTGGTGCACGTCTGTAATCCCAGCACTGGGGAGGCTGAAGCAGGAGGATCGCCACACGTTTGAGGCCAACCTGGACTATACAGTAAATTTAGGGCCAGCCTGAACGCCACAGCAAGACCCTGTCGCAAACAAACAAAAAAACCAAATGAACAAAAGAATGAAAAACAAATGAATAAATTTAAGAGCTTGGGATCTTATTTTCTTGATCACCAAGTACCAGGGTAGAAGAGAGGAAAGAAAGAAGGCATGTGAGATGGTATACAATGGACAGCACACTTACTTTATTTTCACTTGATTGTTAGTCATGTAAACATATTAACTTTAAAAAAACTCAAACGTAAGTTGGACACTGGACTTATGGATGGTTTTGTTTCTTTTTATTCTTTTATATTTGAAAAATGAATTTTCCCTTAATACCAACATCATCAAAATACTGGTTATCATAGAGAAGCTGCTAGAACTCAGCTGGGAAATGTGGGCAGAGACTCGCCACGACTCCTGCTCCTCCTGCCAGGAATCTTCCATTATGCTGGACCATCGAGGATGTTCCAGAGAAGCAGGGTCCTCACCCACCTCCTCCCCACTGTGTCCCCAGCACTCAGCCACAGGCCCAGGGAGAGCATGGGAAGTGCCTGTGCCATTCTGTATCCAAAGGGAATGAGAGAACAATGGATAAAGGAAAAGAAAATGGAGAGGAGACAAAAGAGAACCAAACACTCCCAGGGGTTAAATCAATGGAAGAGCAAGCTCAACACAACCAACCAAAAGAAGTGAAGAAGCCCACAAGCCTACTCTACAGTCCAAACTCAGACGACTTGGGTTTATCTTCTTGAAAAGAAAGTAGACAATGAATGCCCCTGAGGACAGGAGTCTGTAAACAAAGTCACCATCTCTCAAACATCAGAGGTTTGAGTTTCACCAAGGGCTCGTCTCCCAGGGCCCCAAGTGGGGTTGCAGGAGGGCATGGAGGTATGGAGCTTCTTTGCTGAGGGTAATGGTTTGTCAGGCACCTGCCTAGGAAACCCTGGGACCCAGAGCTCTGTGGCTGGAGTCTGGGCTAGCTTCTAGGATCAGAGCCAGCTCAAAGCTGCAACAGGATTTCAAGGGTGGCCCAAAGGCCTAATTGCACCTCCCTGCTGGTTAATGCTGCCTCCTCAGCCTGACACTCCTCCAACCTAAGGCTTTGGTCCTTGCTTTGGGGAAAGAGAATCAGCAGGGGTCAGCAATGACTGAGGCCAATCAGAGAATGGAGGATCTGATAGCAGGCTCTGCAAGGGTTGACGACAGGGGTCAGGAGGGAGGATAACAACAAGCAAGGTGTGGGTGCCTGGATGGAGGAGGTGAAGTAACACCAAGGACAAGACAAGGTCACACAGAATGTCCCCATGAGGCCTGGGTGTGTCAGCTCAGAAAGACCTGGGCACAGGCTGCATGTGAAAAGCAAGCTACAATCAATCAAGCAGTTAATCAGTGATTCAGTTTATGATTCAAAACATGGACACATACACACATCAAATGTTCTCAAGCTGACAGATGCGTGCATAAAAATACATACAGAAAGGTCTGGAAGGATATGCAAACTGAAAACAAAGGTTCCCTATGAGGACAACACTGAGGTTTGGAGAACATTCACGTTCCACACTTGTGCATCAATATTAGACAGTTGTTCTGTCGCAACGAAGTACTACCAGTACCATTTAAATGTAAACACACCTTTAAAGAATGTATTTAATCCCCTTGAACTGTACACTTACAATGGTTAAGATGACAACTTTGATATCATGCTTATTTTAATACAATTTTTTAAAAACCAAAACTTTAAATTAAAGTCACCTATAGAAGTCAGAATGGTAGTTTTCTGGGGCTATAGACTGAAGATCAGCTATATGGGATACTAGAGAAGTTGTCCGCCTTGACCTAAATTACACAGAAGTATAATTATATGTGCACAATCATCCAGTGGTATACCTAAGGTTACTATAATTTTATGTAGTTTACTGCATGTATGTTAGGCCTCAACTTTAAAAAGGGAGGAGAGAGGGTACTTAGAGCAGTAGTCCCATCTTTTTGGCACCAGAAACTGGTTTTGTGGAAGACAATTTTTTCACAAATGGGGTGGGATGGGGGTGTAGCGGGATAATTCAAGTGCATTACATTTATTGTATATTTTATTTATATTATTACATTGCAATACATGTGAAATACAATTCACTATAACAGAATCAGTGAGTGTCATGAGCTTGTCTTCTTGCAACTAGAGGGTTTTCACTGAAATAAGGTTGTCAGAATGCCCTAATTAAAAGCTGGCAGAAGCTAAGCAGAAGCTACAAACAGGTGAGCTGAATTCTCTGGAGGCAAGTGGAGGGCTGACTGACTCCTTCCCTGAGCAGCAGGTGCTAGGGTAAACACAGGAAGCCATGGCCACCTCAGGGAGTCTCACAGTGGTTTCAGGACTAGTGAAACAAGGCTCATGTGGCAGTGACAGGGTTCAGGGAAGGAGCGGGACTGGGTTGGAGCTGGGACCAGGGGTGGGAAAAATGTTGGATGGCTTCATGAAGGAGGCAGTAACTGAGCTGAGTCTTAAATGTCAATAGGAGTTCACCAGGACAGTGAGGAAGAAGAGGTGCAGATGAAAGGTCAGCTCAGAGTCCCTGTAAGGGCCTGCCTGTTAGGTGAGTCCAGAAGCTCTTCACGTTTTAGGCTTGCTAAGATCTGGGTCACCCAGAGCTGGTATGCTTGGTGACAGCAGCAGTGAACTTGGACACTTGATGACAGGCCAGTTTCCTGAGAAGCAGCAGATGCACAGTAATCTGGATTTCCTAGGAAGTCTGGTGGTGGCATGGAGTCAGCTATCTAGCCTTTGCAGCCAGCTACTCATAGAGCTGTCTATGATGTTTACACTTCAGAAAACAGTCGGGGTGATCCTGCCTCAGCACCAGGTAGGTGCAGTCCTTTTCGTGGGTTTCTCAGCCTCTGCTCAGTGCTACAGCTAAGCAGAAGCAATGGCTCAAAGTGACCAGAAAGGGGATGGGATGTGAAAGAAACAGGTAGGCTTCCCTGGGAAGAATCTTGGTTGAGAACAGAAGGCAGGAGAAAGACAGTGGTGCTGCAAAGGGCAGAAAGGGTAAAGGAAGTGACATGGTCCTGGGATTCTGTCTGGATGTGAAGGCGCAATGGCAGCAACCAGTTAGAAAGCACATTCAGGCTCTCCCAGGCCAAGCTCACCTGCTTTCCAAGGAAGCAACTGGAATGCTTTGGTTTAAACAGTTCTGCTACAGGATTGGAGAAATAGGAAAAGATTTTCCTCTAAGAAGGTAGGCAGGTCATGTGGACTAACAGAAACGTGCAAATGTCAGGGAAGACCTCCCACCCACTTATGAGCCAAGAGACCGTGAACAGATGAGACTGTTTCCTGTAAAACAGAGGCAACAGTGGCTCCATCACAGGTTGACACAGGCTAAAACAAGATCTTGCCTACACAGTCCAAAGATGGCTGGTATGTAGCAGGAGAGGGACCATCTCTGAGAGAGACAGCTTAAATGCCAGAAAAGAACACCCTGGAGAGACCCAAACAGAGAGAGATGAACTCTCACAACCCAGGAAGAAACGAAAGTGCAAAAAACCGCTTGAATATGAGGTCCTGGGGCTACCATTACAGAAGCTAAGATCAGTGAGCACAGCGCCCTCCTCAAGCAGCCTGAATTCCTGCTGGAGACCGACCCGACCGACCGACCCGCACTGAAGCGACTGGCTTGAGCCGCTGGAGTGTGGAGCTGAACAGCCCTGCGTGCAGCTTACCTGGACCCGGCCCTGCACGAAATCCACCCAGAGGCACCGTGAATTCCCACCGCAACCACGCTGAGGTTGGAGGTCGGGGAGCCCAGCAGTTCTCAGGGACCAGCATCAACACACGGTGAGTAATGGGAATAAGACCCTTCCACTGGAAAGGGGCAACTGACTAGACGACATGTTGGATTTGGGAGGACAGCCCTAACGCCATAAGGAAGTGGCTTCAGTTGGTTGCTCCCCTTGCTGAGCGTATTGGTGGAATCTGCTTGGACTAGGCCGCGGCCCTGGCCAGGACACAGTGAGTCACTACAAATTAATTCCCTGAGATCGGCACACAATGACGCAGTGAAGGCCTGCAAAGGTTGACTGGCCCGGAAGGGAGAAGCCAACGCATACTGCCCTTGCTTGAACTTTAATCTCTGATAGCTGACTGAAGAGGGCAAAAGTTCCTAGCCTGTGCGCTCTAGAGGACCCTTAACCAACAAGAAAAGGGGCTGGGAATTACACTGTACACTTGTATGGAAGGAACCAAAAACATGACGAGAGGGAGAAATAAGAGATAAGTAGATTAATAGAAGAAGGACTGGGCACCTCTCAAGAAGACACAGACAGAAGAATGGAGGAACACAAAAGGAGAGAAAAATTTAATGAAGAATACAAAAAAAAACTAGAATTCATGAAGCAGATTCAAAGAGATTATCAGGAAACTAAAGACTCCACAGAAAGCTGGCAAAACTGCTTGAAAGAAACCAAAGATAGACTACCAAAAATTGAACACAGGCTTGCAATGTATGATCATGAAAGGGAAGATCTCTTAAAAATAACAAGGGAGCAGGCAGTAACTATACAAAGACTAGAAGACGACAAGAGGATCTATAACTTAAGAATAAAGCATGTGAATGAAGAAGCAGGAGTCAAAACAGAGGAATTGCAAAGGCTAGTCACAGAAATCATTAAGGAAAATTTCTCAAGCATAGAAAAAGGAAATGATATGCAGATGTATGAAGCATACTGAACTCCAGCCACCTACAACCAAAACAGAGCTACACCCAGACACATAATAATCAAGATCCCAGAAATTCAATATAAGAACAGAATATTAAAAGCCATCAGAGAAAAGAAACAGATCACCTATAAAGGAAAACCCATCAAAATCATGGCAGACTTCTCGACACAGACCATCAGGTCAAGAAGAGTTTGGAGTGAAGTAATTCAAGCCCTGAAGGAGAACAACCTCCTGCCCTGATTGATGTATCCTGCAAAACTCTCTCTAGAAATTAATGGAGAAACAAGATGCTTCCATGACAAAGAGGAACTTGGAGAATTTGTGACCACCAATCCAACCCTACAAAAAATACTGAAGGACATCTTAGAGAGAGAGAACAAGAACACGAGCATTTCAGGAACAATGGCAGAGAGGCCTCAGTGAATGGGGCAGACAGTGGAGTGGAAGAGAAAAATAGACAACCAATGGCAGAAAAACAGAATAGCAGAAATAAGGCAGAGAAGATTGGCTGTAATCTCTAGTATAGATGGCCTTGAAATATTAACAGAGAGAAACACAGGCAGAGTAGATCAGGAGATATGGTCCATTGAGCTGCTCTATATAGGGAGGCAGTGGGACCCAAAACAAGCAGTGCGCCCCATGGGAGTGAAAGGGGAGGAATTGTCTAAAAAAGGGAGGCAGAGGATACTGTTAATTGGGTAACAAGATTTAAAATTTACATTATTCTCATCACTCTGCTTGGATGGATTACGTGCTGTTCCAGTTTGTCTACTTACACTTGACTTGGGGACATGGTCAGCTATCCCAAAAATAAGAGGACATATTATGGTAATCATCCCTAATTTTCCTATCTACTTAATCTGAAGCCCTTTATAACTTATACTGTCTTATGACTGATCTTATTTGAATCTGGTTTGTTAGATTGCTACTTTGTATTGACTGATTTTATTTAAATCTGTTATGATTGACAGCATCAAGTCTAAGAGTATAGGTAACTACACTGAAGATGACAAGATTTACTAAGATACCCACTCTGGTTTGATTATTACTTGCTTTTGAAGTCTTATAATGTCTCCAATGCTTCGTTTTTTTATTAATGTTGTTATATACTGCTGAGACATCATGGTAACCATTGTAGATCACCTTGTATTGCGGTTTTATGTGACTTTTTTGCTTCATGCTTTTCTAGGAATTGTTTTGTTTTATCTTGCTTTGTTTTGTTTTTCCCTCTAATACAGAAATGATAGATATACATGTAGACTCATGCATGTGTAGAGCTTATAAACAGTTTATGAGAACCAACTATATAATACATGTTGAAATGAACAACTACTTTGAAGAAAAAGAGACACTACAATATCCAGTGCTGATTCCACAATGTCATGATGTGAAATTCAGCAAAACTATCACTCTTTGTTCAAAGTGACTTTAGCTTACTTTGTCTTGTTTAAGTTCAACACACATGAAGGTATGGACAGCTGTTTTGAGGAGAATGAGAGACACTATGACAGCCATTCTTGGCTTCCCTAATGTCTGGTCTTGAAGACCTGAAATGCCCTCCTCATCCTGCTCAGATCAATTCCATACTAGGTTGTTTCATGTGAATTCCCTGTATGTGACAATATGGACAATTATTTGGAAGAAAACAAGAGTCAATATGATAGAGAGTGAATATCTCTGATTGTCTGGTTTTGAAATTTATGTCTCTTACATTGCTTTCTTGTAATCCACTTTGTTCTGTTTTGTTGTGTTTAATTTTACCCTTTTGATATAATTGCACGTACATTTGAGTGGGTAAGATGGATGACCATATTGCTGTTTTTGTCAGATCGTGGAGCAGAACTATTAACAGTCTCAC